>OX246745.1:10338825-10566825 GCA_945910005.1 Isoperla grammatica
GCTCTATCGAGTGTGTCTGTTTACTACGAACATCCCAAAGTCTAAACGTCTTTGCGAACTGTGCTCAGAGGAAAAGTGAGGAATAAACTGGATTTCAGCTGAGATTGTAATCCCACACCTTTAAGAAAAAATGTATAATTTAAACGACGCTATCCGTAAACGTTTATTCAAGATCGAGAAAAAGTTTTATGTATAAAGACAAAATTTTACCGAGGCAAAATCAATTAAAAATAAAGTAGATAGAAGAAAATTATAAAAAGCGCGTTTCAGTTTTCTCGGCAATTCATTTGCATACTGAAGATTTTCTCAATCGTTAGTTTCCTACGCAGAAGCTAAGACGTTCTTGTGCTGGTAGCTTCACTCGGAGAATTAATTCAGTAAACAATGCTGTATATTAAGCTTCAACTTCCCAACTTACCGCTTGCTTAGTAGTTGGAAATCGCAGTGTTGGCTTGAAGATAAGTCTACTTATCACAAGTTTGTTGCCTGCATCTTACAATTTTGCTGTGTTGAAATACAAATATTCGGTCAGATGTTTGAACTGTTGAGAGAGTCGAGACGTTGTTATTAAGCCTACCTGGAAACTGGGCATTGTTTCAGTACAAAGTGAGAGGCTTGATTTACATCCCGAGCTCCGTTTGCAACTATAGCATTTTCATTTCAAACGGAAACTATATTCTATCAACAAGAAGTACGCATCAATAGAGCGCACACAGACTTCGCATACATTTACATATTCTCAGAGACAATATCTATAACGGCTTCGTTCATGATTTTGTATTAATTGCCAAACTATAATAATCACTCATTAAAAATTAAAACCAGTTACATTACATCGATACATTAAGTTGATCAACAAAATGTCCAGCATAGCAAATATGTGGCATATTTCAATTTAAGCGCTTTATTTACAAACAGGAAGATATAAATAGTATATAAATATGATATAAATAGTATAAGGTTCGGAACGTTAATGCATCCACAAACACATGGCTTGTTAGCCAAGATTCACGTCAAATCCGCAATGTGTTTATATTATTGTAATTATTTATTTTATATAATGTAATTTTTAAATTAACCATTCAGCCAACCGCGTTTCGTAATCGTAACCATCAATTTCGTATCATCGACGTTTATAAACAAAAAGTCGATTTCCAAAATACTTTCCTCTACCAGTTTGAATAATCGACTTGTCCCAATAAAGTCGAATAATACAAAATATATTCTATATTTGTCTAAATCCCGTTTTATTCACTTTTAATACGATCCATCAAGATTGATTTTATCGCATGCATACCTTTACTATCCTTCATTTAATCTTACGCCTTCACTAATCTGAACACTACCTTCTTATTTTTTCTCTCTTTACGACTGTCGACTTCCCTCCCCCCAACTCCGACCTGTCTACCACAGTACACGCACACGCACACGCACATGCACACGCACACGCACACGCACACGCACACGCACACGCACACGCACACGCACACGCACACGCACACGCACACGCACACGCACACGCACACGCACACGCACACGCACACGCACACGCACACGCACACGCACACGCACACGCACACGCACACGCACACGCACACGCACACGCACACGCACACGCACACGCACACGCACACGCACACGCACACGCACACGCACACGCACACGCACACGCACACGCACACGCACACGCACACGCACACGCACACGCACACGCACACGCACACGCACACGCACACGCACACGCACACGCACACGCACACGCACACGCACACGCACACGCACACGCACACGCACACTCTTCTCCTTACTTCATCACTCTGGTAGTTACATCCTCTTGTTAACTTTCAAAGTGTACTGTCTAGTAGCCTACTTATCACAACCATCCAACATGTTAGATTATAACAACTTTTTATTTGTATTTGTTTTTGTATTATTACTTTGGTTATTGTTATTGTTTGAGTTTGTGCTAGAAACCGGCTGGAAAAAGGGGGAGTAATTGCTATTTTTAAGAGAAGTTGGCTGTTACTGCTTGGTTGAAAATTTCATTATAAATTGACAGTAGTTTCTATAACCGGGGAACATTATGGTAGCATGGCATAGTGTTATGAAACTTTATGTAGCAGGTGGACTGTATTTAGAAAACACATGAGAAGTTAGAACTGTTCAGTGTTACTCAGATATTTTCATTTTTAAGAGGTATTATTTCGATAGCCAATCTGCTTTCTACGTCAAACTATTAACGAGTTTGTACTTTGTTGCTTCATAAATTCACTTACGCAAACACCCACATGCTTTCTGCATGCATTCTCCAACATATAGTGACGGGAATAAGCTCAATATATCAGTCGGATCGTGCACTTTGTGATAAAGGCACCAAACTTTCCCCAGAGAAAGATACTGTACTAAGGATCATTTTTGAGGGCGGAGCCACGAGCTTAAGTACCTAACTTAACTTTAAGTTCAAGTTTAAGTTTCACTTTGCAGAGGTTCGGATAATAATTGTTTGAGGCTACAATATTAATTTTAGGGACACATTTATCCGAAAAATCTGTGTATTCATGTGTGTTCGATTAGTATTAAATGTTTCAGCTTCATTTGTTTTACGGTTATCTATTTATAGTTATTTATGTAAGAAACTTGAATGACCTTCTAGTATATAAACCCCCATAACACATAAACCGTTCTGAAATTCACGTTTACTTTGATGATATGAAATAAGCGTCATGTTCTGTTGGTGACGTTGCTTCTTATCTGAAGTTGATCCGAGCAATATGTACAGAGATATAGTAAGTTGAAGTAATTTTTAGTAGGTATAGTAGTACATTCGTCGTGTCAGCAGCTTCTCACTCTGTTTTAACAGTCGGTCTAAAACGTAGTAAAAAATAAATAATATAATTGAAAACTAAACAGTAAAGATTTTTAAAGCAATAACATACGTTACCATCATTCTCATTTTTAAATTATCAGTATATTATAGTAATAGTTCTTAGGTCTTACTGTCACAAACATTGTTTTTGTTTTGTTTTGTAATTATTTTACTACAGCTCATTACATTATTATTCTATTTTTCACTATCACAACCACCGCAGTTGCAAAGAGCAGAAGGCCCCTACATGCTAGGCCGGCTGCTGAACAACGACATCGTCGTGAACAAATCTCCTTACAACCACATTTGAGAAGTTCAAGACAGATATCCTGTGCGATGTGGTAGAGTACTCCACAGTGGCTGCCAACCATTTTCAGTCCTTGTCCAACCCCACTCTGCTGCATCTGGAGTTTCTGGCCGAGGACTTACGCACTGTCCCCACACGTAGCCACCCTGATAGACCGCCTGACGTGTATGTTGCAAAAGTGCATCGTGAGTAGGAGGAATATTTTCAAGTATTCTTGATCGCTTCACAAATAAGTCTTTGCGAGCCGCATTTACGTTATTGAGACCACTTGTCCGGTCGTATAGCAACACGACTAATCGTTCCAAGACTTCTTTAGTCACTTTCAAGATCTGATCAGTAAATGACGAAAGTTTAAAAAACGTTTCAGTTACACGTGATGGATATGACTTCCTGTATCCCATCCCGTTTTCTTACCTCGACCAGCAAATGCTGATACTGTGTCGCAACCAGTGAAAGCATGGAACATTGGAAGTGCTAGACATTTGGATGGTCTAAGCATTGAAGCGATTTCGTGTGCAGATACAAATCTCGTATTCCTACCGGTACCAAAGTGGACCCAGACCTCCTCTTCGGAGATCCTTACTGCAATAGAGACACACAGAACTAAAACGTCTGTGTCCACTGTGCGAACCAAGACTTTCTTGTGTCCATGTTTCACAGCATGCGCACTGCGCAGCATGCAACAGTATTCTGGAGTCGGCTTCCTCATGAGTACACGGTGACAGCTGGTACGATCTTCTTCATGTGGATTTGAGCAAACAACATCTTCTCTTCTAGTACTAGAAAACTTCCTTCCCTGGTATATCCAGAGAACCAATGCCATCAGCCAGCAGATAAAACAGATCTGTTTTGTTGTCTCCATCTCGTAGAAATGTTTCCCAGTTTCCAGGAATTCGTGTTGTTTGCCTTGCTCCTTTACCTCGATTGTCTCTGTTAATGGCCTTCAAACTATTCGCCATATACACGTCCCAAACGAAATCTACTCTGCTGGGTATTTATAAGTTTGGTTTTTACAAAGGGAATAAAGTTTGAGATTACATAGTCTTGGAATGTCTTAGCGGCCTTAGGTGGTAGCATGTGAACAACAGCGGCTCCATCAAAGATGTTAACATCCACTTGGGGATAACTCATTGCTGTTTCTTCGGTCTCGATCAAGGACTCCAGGCAATTGACTAAATCCGATTTCTTACCCCAACGTAGTTGCCCTAGATTTGAGAGTGCAGGAGTTGCGGCAGTTGGTTTTCATGTCTAAAGAATTCTTCTAGATCTCCATCTCTTGTCCGACAAGCAATGTACATTCTACTGAACAGGTTACAGTCATTCTTTAGTGCAGATAATTTCATCTTGCTAGCACTCGGCATCTTCTTGGAGCATTTAATGAAAAGTCCGATTAACTTGAAATTTGGACCATCTACAAGCCTCGATGTGGATTGAAGGTGTATACTTTTGAGGCAAAATCGTTCGAAAAGTTACAACGTAACACCATAGTTACTGCAAAATATTTTTCTGAAACAAAATTGCGGCAAAATGTGAGATAGCCATATTTTTCTACAGATTTTCCCGGTCACGAATATGTTCATTTTATGGCGATGTAATAAGTATTGGGAAAGTTAAACAAAAGTTACTCGAAAATATTTTTCTCAAACGCAGTAACGGCAAAATGTGAGGTGGCTATATCATAGTAAATTTTCAACCGGTCACGAATATACTAATGTAAACGCGATCCGATACGTATTAGAGGCAGAAATTATATTTCTACTGTTGTCAATAACTGTTAGTAACGGTGGCGGACCAAGTTGAAAACATACCAACAAAAATTCTTAGCAACGCTCATTGCACTACATTCAACAATATCGGAAAGTATAATACCTATGGAAATCAGAAAAAATTTTGCAATGCGCATGCATGAATTATTGGTTATTGTTGTTTTTAATAGCTTAAAAAACTTTTCGTCAAAAAGTTCGTAGATATGGACGCGCTCGCTTATCAACGCGTCAAACGCCCATCGAGGGACCAAAAATTTACATAATCGCAACAATTGCGTTGCCTTAAAACTTACTATATCTCTGTACATATTGCTCGGATCAACTTCAAATAACAAGCAACGTCACCAACAGAACATGACGCTTATTTCATATCATTAGAGTAAACGTGCATTTCAGAACGGTTTATGTGTTATGGGGGTTTATATACTGGAAGGTCATTCAAGTTTCTTACATAAATAACTATAAATAGATATCTGTAAAACAAATGAAGCTGAAATATTTAATACTAATCGAACACACATGAATACACAGATTTTTCGGATAAATGTGTTTCTAAAATTAAAAGTGTAGCCTCAAACAATTATTATCCGAACCTCTGCAAAGTGAAACTTAAACTTCAACTTAAAGTTAAGTTAGGTACTTAAGCTCGTCAAAAATGATCCTTAGTACAGTATCTTCCTCTGAGGAAAGTTTGGTGCTTTTATCACAAAGTGCACAATCATTGTGCTTAAGCCCGTCACTAATACCTGTACCAACCATAACCATAACACCAACACCAGTTGTTTGAGGCATAAGGACCATATGAGAGGTTTATAGGTACGTTATATCAAATTATTACCCAAATCTGTGAACAAAACAATATCTACTAGATAAAAATTAAATACATTTAAAAACTGGATACATTCAGAAGCATGCGTGGATCTAGATTGTCCTACGAAAAAACCCGGTTCGACTTCGTCACAGTTTCGTCGAAATACGGCATAATATTTTTATTGCACCATAATGAAACTTCCAGTAGGTTGGTTCTCACATCTCATAGACGGCCTCATCTCTAGTCACTCACATCCAAGACAAAGGTACCCGTGTAGTCGCGCAATGTTCAAGTGACTAGACATGAGTTTATATGCAAAGTAGCAGCTACTTTTAAAAGCGCCTCTGGCTAGGTTGCCCGTTATTAACCCACTTGCAAAACTAAAACGCCACTTAACCAACGGGCGCAGCGAGAAGTAAGTACGTTGTACAATAACAGAATAGCAGAGGCCCAAGATAAAATTTATTTTTAACTTTTAGGCGTGGATTTAAATGCAAAATTCAACCCTGATGACTAGAAGAGTGTTCACGTTATATTAACTATGCGTATTGCGTATTTAGCTGAAACGTTGCCCAAGTGAATGTTACAACCGACAACAATAAACAGCAGCGCATCTTGTATTCCCATAACAGGTGATGAAAGACGGCGTTATTACCCAGAAGTTCCTCTACACAAACCAAAACCTAACACCTAGATTCTATGTTTGCGAGATTATGCCCATAAATTAGATTTTATTTTCACTTCCAAGTACACGCGTGCTGCTCGCGCCTGCCTGATTACATCCTCCCGCGCATCACGTATTCTTGTAATATCCTTCCACAATCTTTGTGTTACTTTTTACTGCGTTACGGTGCGACGTATCATGGCGTGCCCGGCGCGTAGGCTGACTAGACCCACACATGAAGAGAGAAGCAACGCACGTCTTGTGCGCTTCATTGCGACGTGCGAGCCACTAGATTAGACACATCACGTCACATGTTTTACTATCTATGCCGAGGTATACACACTCAAAAACAAAACATTTCATATTCACATCTTGGTGAAGGTATGCGATGTGTGCTTCAGTTTAAATTCGTATATCACCTATGTCGTAGTTCAAATAAACGGATCTAATTTGTAACAAATAAAACAAAATACTCGATCTTTGCATTTTATAGCTGCAGACAAGTATTTAAAACAATACGCTGTGTATTCATCCTTGGTTGTATTTTCTATTCATGATATTAACGTGACGTCAGGGACATTAATGGTGGCCATACTCAGGTAAATTAGGTATATTGCAGGTCAAACACACAGGAGCAATAATCCCGTACACTGTCATTGTTGTAGACAAACAAATCAAAACCAATAAACAAATTGTATACTGGGAACAGTACAAGAAGCAGTAAAAATGTTCATGTTCACATGTGTGTAATGATGTATAATGATATAAACACAAGCAGAGAGAGTTATGAGAAGGAACTTGTGAGGGTCAAATTGCCTTGGGCAGGGAGACTCCTCTTTCGATATTCACGTTATTCTCGAGCAATCTGATTCTATGGAATCAGATCCGTACTGACGTCACATTCAGGACAGTCATGTTCAAAACTACGAACAAAAATTCATTCATCATTCGTTTGAATGAAATAAAACAATTCAGACGTGTCAAACTTATTGTATTTTTTCAACAGGGGATAATAGTTTGCACCCATTTTAAATTACCAATATTCTGATAATGCAGTTTGTGAGTCTAGAAATAACTCAAGTATGGGTATTCACTGTTTAGTTGAGAAACTTTCACGGCTGGAGGTTTTGCTATTGGATAAGTAAGTACAATTTACTTACATACTTGGAAACCGGGTATCATGCAGGAGTCATGCATGATAGTTGTTCACGTGCAGTAGAACCGCACACGAGTCAAGATCACATGAACTAAAGCCTAGGTCACGTGCTTAGCTGCACGTCAAGCGTATTTAGTTAGTCCGCACAGAGATGTGTCAAATAGTAGGTCACGTCATTTCGAACCAAAACTTATGAAGTGTCAAGTTTACTTGCGTGTATATCCATTCAGAAAGAAACATTGTCGAAAACTGATTACACATGCATGGTTGGAATTAAACCTACTTTACTGCTGCACACACGCAATAGAAAATAAGATTCAATCAACTGTTAGCGATCTTTTTATCGCGAGCAGCTCATCGTAAAGTTCAGGCAAAAATTAAAATGAACTTGATAAATTATTAAATTGCATTTTCAGTCTTTATAATGTGTATTAATTGAGCACTTGAGAGTGTTGAAATACATGATAGTTTAATTAGTTCTAAAGAGAATAGTTAGTTTATAATCCCTATCTAGCACGAAAGTCTGAGAAGAAACTTAAAGCGTTTTGTTCAAACTCGCCCCGCTGAACTATCAGTCATTAGTGAGGGCCACCGATCGAACACTCGCCTCTGCACCTCCGAGATGACTAGCTTTCCAAGAGTTTCTATAACGTTAGATCGAATTTTGATCCTTTCAATCGAAACTAAATTATGTAACGGCGATGTGCATGTTTAATTTATTAATACTAATAAAACCAGTGTGGCGTAGAATCCCATTATGGTGGATTAGTCTAGATCATATTCGAAATTTGAAACTCCTATCGCATTTCTAATCTATGCACTCGATGTAATTTCAGATAGTTCTTGTGCGCATCAGGAGCGTTGTTTAAATTTAGTTGTGGTAAAATGACGCAACCAATTCAGCACTACCCCCCAATGGAGGGTGAATTTTCAAAGTCTACTAGCTTTGTTCCTTAGTGTGTAATAAGACTGTTCGAGACACGGTCGAGCTGGCAATTTCACGCTCCGATACCTTGATGCCCCCTTCACCATCCATTCGAACCACTTCCACACTTGTTCAAACAGACACAAACTTGGGAGCCGAAGAAAATGAAGAAATGGTGAGGACAGGTGAGACGGAGAACGGTGGCTTCATTAAATAAACTTCGGGCATTGTAAACGAACTCAAAGACAATATTAGACATGAGGTGACGGGTACTATAAAAGAAACATATAAACAACTAGGAAAGACCTGAGAGAGAACCAGGTAAAGATTATTTGTTTGTGAACAAACTATCTTGTTGAAATAGTTTGCGCTCGCTCAGTGATGGGAATTTTTTACACGCAACACATTCTTGTTGTCATCATATTCATACGGGATTACTTGATAGGTCAGTCACCAAATCTGATAACATGATTCAAAACTTATTTAAAACGCATCATAGCGATCAGGCCAACATTTTTGTAATGCATCACTACATTTTCAAACCTATTTTATGTATTTGCTTTTCGTACTCACTATAAGAGAATCGACCTAACCTTTATTCTAATCAACGATGCATTCAGATAAGCAGAGCTTCACTGAACCGTGATATTCTTGTGCAGGGAATATTAATCATGATGGAATAACATTGTTTTCCCCATATGTTCTGACTATGCAGACTTTCACATTTTTGTATTCGCAATTGAGGAAGTCAATAATTTTGATGAATTTCCTGTACCGTGTGTGATTGGTAGTTTATATTCATTCATGCATAGAGGGTGTATTAACTAGTGTTCCTGCATGCGCTCTCAACCCAATCATAAAATGTGTATTGATGTATGGAATACTGTAATATTCCACGCCGAACCGTGCATACACAGAAAACATCGCCAATTCATTACGATTTGTAGCCGCATAGAAGTATGGATTTGTATGGCAAGGTGGGGTGACACGTAACGACTGTACTGAGTGGGCAAACGGGTCGCTGGGAGCTGGGTGCATCGTAAACCATTCAAAATAATTCCCTTTTACCAGAATGGAGCCGTGTTAACTAGCAAGGGACATACCCAGGTTGCTAATATGTTGATTTAGACGTACACGGGTCAGGGGTGGCCACTCGTACGACAGGACTAATCGAAACTCGTCATAAAACTGGCAGCTGTCATTAAAGAAACAAATAAAAATGTAAAATTGTGAAATAATCTTGTCGTTTATTGAGGGCGTAACATCCCAGCCACGTCATGTCAGTGGCGGCCCCCGATGAGTCCTGTCAATATGCGAACACTCTGAGTGAGCTGGAGTAGACACATATTGGACTAGTCAGTTCTTGGCTCATTATCGTTCTGCTTTAGACTCTAATGCAACACAAATCCATGAGAAACAATGCTTGGTCTTATGCTGTATTATGACAAGTACTATTACGAATTCACATGCAGAGGTATTTTAAGTAAACGAAGTAACAGTTTTAGTGGTATAAAAATAGAAATTTAAAATAATGTATTTCGAAGCTAATAAAAATTACTCCCTACAAATACCTTAACGGTTAATAATAATATGTATGTAAGCTTGAATCTACAATCACAATTGTAATCCACACAATCTCAGATAATCATTATTTATTCTCTCTCCGAAATAAATAAAACAGTGAGCTCAGTCACAACTAGTGCGCGATCAATTCGTTCTGCTTTAAACTCCAATGCAACACAAATCCATTAGAAACAATGCTTGGTATTATGCTGTATTATGACAAGTACTATTACGAATTCATATTCAGAGGTATTTTAAGTAAACGAAGTAACAGTTTTAGTGGTATAAAAATAGAAATTTAAAATAATGTATTTCGAAGCTAATAAAAATTACTCCCTACAAATACCTTAACGGTTAATAATAATATGTATGTACGCTAGAATCTACAATCACAATTGTAATCCACACAATCTCAGATAATCATTATTTATTCTCTCTCCGAAATAAATAAAACAGTGAGCTCAGTCACAACTAGTGCGCGACGTGATTTTGCTAATTAGTGTTTAAGCATAATGTGTATAAATAAAATTGGTTACATGTACAGAGAGAATTGTTGAATATAATTGTTTTGTTATTTGAATTGAATTGTTGATGAAATTGTTGAAATTGTTGAATTGATGTTGTTGTTTGAATATTGAATTGTTGGATATAATCTGGACCCGGCACCTCCACCAAATAGGTGAACTCATGTTAAAATCGTGAAAATGATTGACATATCTAGTGTCACACAGACATCAGATCCGTATCTACTACATTATAATGCACTCTGTTTCATAGAAACTTAAAAGATTCCTGGCGTTGATTAACAAATTATCAAGGACAGTCGAACGCTTAGTAGAGGGCACAAGCTTCAGAAGTCACGCAATCTGTGTTACGAATTTACAGGTTTCCAAGCCAATATCGTAAGTTTTTCCTTATGGACCTGTTCGAATAGATGGTAGGAACTAGAAAGTAGAAAATTAAGTTGATACAATTCGACGCGCCTATTTCGCAAGAATGAGACCAGTTACGTTGGTGAAATTTTAATGCCATAATTATGTGGAACAAGCAATGCACAACAACCGTTACAAATTATAGGCATAATAAGTTTACACACTGTTTTTTAATGAAATTCTTATGTATATCTTAGTATCCATTACCGTCTTATTTACGGAGAGTCAGATGCATCATTTGGTTTTAAATTCATCTCCAAAGCTTATGCCAATAATGAATAGTTGACACATTTCGCTCATTTAATATAGAATTGATTACTAAATGTGTGTATATACTTGAGAGTTACAACCTGAATGGACGTAACTGCAATATCTACATCCCTCCTATTGTATTGTGCGTACCTATACTTGGATTTGATTTGATGTGTATTGCTATGTGTTATTATTGTTATGTCTATTTTATTTTTATTATGTTTACTATTATGTACATTTATTAAGGTTTATTAATATTAGTATTATATCTTTTTATGATAACTTGAAATTCCACATGTATTGTGATACCACGTACAGTTTTTATGTATTAGTTTAGTATTATTATTATTACGTTTAGGTGTATTTGTTTATTGTATTATATATATTTTTTTTTAAGTATTACTCTAAGCCTAGGTTTATATCTCTTGTTTTTATATATAACTATGTGAATCTGTGTAACTTTTTTAATGTAATTTCTTTGTCTTATTCATTCATTTTCATGTGTTCATATCACAAGTGTATTGTAGATACTTGCCATTGTAAAGAGCGAAAGCTCATTTTGGTAAATAAAAATACTACTACTACTACTACTATAATTTGCGTTTAGTACCAGTCGTATTACACCGCAAGTACAGCCAGACACTTAACCAACGCAAATTATTCACTTCTGTCAGACGCGGGAAAATCTTAATATTTTTGTGAAGTTTATCACTTGAAGCCAGAGTATTAAAAGCGATGACTTGGAATGTGGCTATTACATAAACGTTCATTGAACGCCCTTTGTGAAGCCCATGATTATGTCATTACTGTTGCGCCTTATAACTATCATAATTACAATATTTTATGAAACCCTAACTGAACCCCAGGCGTGCATCTTCACATAAAATGATCACCTTTTATAAGAAGCTTATACCGTAAATTTACCTTCTAACTAAAAATAGTTACTTGTGAGCATGACGAGTTTTCCGTGCAAGAAAACACAACAAACGAAACATAAAGATTGACCGATTCTCAATGAAAAGTTATTTTTATTGGTAATAGCATATAAAATACATGTTAGTTAAATATAGTTGGATATATAAATCAACTAACCATATCGTTATTAAAATTAAATTTAAAAAATGAACCCCCACCCACTTGTATAGTCTCGATTAGCGCCGTTGCCAAAATATGAGACGTAAAGCCGAAATATTATCATCATCATCCTCCTTCATATTGCGAAGCTACAGCCACTGGGTTGTGTTTGCCTTTGCACGCACTTTGTATGGAGATGTCACTTTTCATGGAGTTCACAGCGAGAAAGAGGGACATAAAACAAAACATTCGGCTATAACACACGGCGGTTTAAGTGCACGGTGCCTCGTAGCGAGATGTCGCACAGGCATACTAGTTACGGATGAAGGCAGACGATTATTTTCATTAAAGAGATTCTTACGTTTCGGGAGAGTTACCTGTGCTAGCTCTCTATTGTCACAGTGCACGATGTGTTACGGTATGTTATGTGGTTAAGTGCAATTAACTTCATATATTCCAGCGCACGGTTGCCCGTCGGTAGTCATTTGTAGCTTGTTTTGAAATGTTCTACAACTTCCACGGTGAAGCGGCACAGTACTTGGTTTTAATAACATGATTCACTGATGTCAGTCCTTCCTCTCTTTTGTTAAATTGTATTCTAGTATCAAACATG
Source organism: Isoperla grammatica (assembly GCA_945910005.1). Taxonomy (NCBI): domain Eukaryota; kingdom Metazoa; phylum Arthropoda; class Insecta; order Plecoptera; family Perlodidae; genus Isoperla; species Isoperla grammatica. The sequence continues at coordinate 10,351,755 of OX246745.1, forward strand.
ACCTGACTATTTGACAATAATAGCAGCACGAGAAATGACACAACGCAGTGAAGGACATTTATCTACAACATTTTCTTCAATGAGCAGATTTGAATTAAACGGTTTTAACGGCTACTTTACCCGCTGTTAAAATTATCAACATTATACAGGTAATATTCACATTAACATCAAACAAACAAATATCATACTATGTAAAAGATTGTGTAAAAAGTGACAATTGTAAATTTTTGGTTGTAATATTGTGCAAAGCCAATAAAGAACTGAACTGAAATTAAATAAAGTGAACTTTTGTATAAGTATTATTTTATGTGAAGCTACCACAATTACTGATTTGTCCGAATGGAAATCAAAACTAGACCTTGAGGCTTTACGGTTAACTAATTATTCATCGTTATCTTGCACTATCGAACACATGATAATTGTTTTGTGTTTTTGTATTTTTAAATAATCATACCTACTTGTTACAAGGAAAAATCTCAGCGTTTTACGATCGGTAAATAGTCACACTTTTATATCATGTAAATGATCAAATGTAATAACATAAAACAAAACAAACTACTTTAAATACAACATTTCAAAAACGATAAATACTCGTATTTCCGTTTTCCTAGTTCTCTCTAGTTCATTAAATTGGAAATGTTGTTAGCATGCTAAAAGCTTTTATTTGTAGGACGCTCGTAATCACATTTGACTGCGAAGTCGTGATGCACATTACACAAAGGAGTCAAGCTGCAATGAGAACAACTGAACCGGCCCTCATGCAGTTGACGAACCTTAGTGCAGAACTATAGTGGCGAATACTAGCTTAACTCTGAGATCTAAGAAGACGCGTAGCTTAGTGGCAGCTAGCTGATAGCAGCATTGCTTGCCGTTTTAAAGAATTGGTGGCACAGGACTTTTTGGTTTTCATAAAATACCCATAAAATGAGTATTGTCAAGGTCGAACTTAAATTGAGTCTAATTCAATAATAGAAAACAAATACACATTTTCATAACCCTCAGTAAAAAGCTTTATATTCACGTTACAGAAAGGCATTACTAGCGAAAAGTTGAATAATATGCATAGGTTCAAATTTTTTGTATTGCTTTTACACATTGTTGCTTATGCGATGTAGATGGAAAAAACAACCTATTACAAATTTTGGTAGACCAATTTTTCGTCCACCGATATAAAACAATCATTTAAAGAAATTTACTAAAAAAAATCGTATAGTTAGGGTTAACTATTCACAGTTTACTTCATATTACTTAAACAAACGAACGAAGCGGCGTATTGGACCATACCCACACGATAGAGGTGTCTTAACCTAGCACTACTATGCACTTACATTCAAATGCGTTGTTTACAGTATATCAAAACCAAAATGATTAAATAATGCCAGATAGAAGTAGTTATACCAAGCAAGATGTTAACTAGGTAGCCTATACGTTAACGACGCGAGTATAGAAGCCGCTATTTTTCCTCACCTCTCTTCTCTCTATGTGGTTTGAGTAGCGACGGCGTTATTTAGACCCAGCTGAAATGTCTCTGTTTTTGACACTGTAAGCGGATTACAAGTTGGGCTTGGTAGAGGGTAGTATGGCTGCAGTTGACACTTGACTAATAAAAAACAAACACTGCCTCAAGGTCCGTGCACGGAAGGAAGACAAGTGGTGGTAAAGGATTGCATCATAATTCTTACCACGGCGATGTCTCAAGTATTCTTATTGTTTGCGGAGACACAGCTTAGGGTGAACAATGGAATTCTGTCCTATTTGGATGCTAAACCCCAAGGCGTGTATCCAATTATGATCAATCCAGGTTTTTTTGTATCAAGATACCTTTTCTACACTAGATATTATGAAAATCAAATATGTGATATCTGTACAGTGATTGTAGTGTATGTTTAAAGATACGTTGTGTTCGTCATTCCTTAGATCTCAGTACAGATATAATAGCTTTAACGTGTTTGCAAGATCTCGCCCTGAAAACGAGAAAATGGAAGGTGCCAACATTCACTTATTATTTAGTATATTTATTTTTATTTAGTTTGTTTTGTATAGTATTATTTAATTCAGTTTACTCTGGCACATATAGGCACAAGTATGAGACACCTTGAGTTAGGACCTAATTTCAAGTGAAGGTTTTTCAATAGAAAATGTAAGCACATGATAATAGGATAACATTTTCTAGCTTATGTACTTAAAAAAGTAATTCTAAGCAATGAATTTTAAAGTTAAGTTATAAGGTGCCTGTCCATAACCCCTCATTATACCTTAGCGTAGAAAACGGTTTCTCTAATTAAGCCGTTGATATTCTACATGTCGAGTGAGGCACTCATTGTGACAGTGACGCACGTCACATAACACATAAGGCACATAACACACATTGCACTGACACTTGACCCCACAGCACAGCAAATATCCGCTACACAAAATAAACACATTGTCTGTCTTGTCATGTGCGTATACACCAGCACTGCCGGCCAAAACAACCCCTCTTCTTGCTAAATGAATTGTCGCGCTTTTACATAATAATCACTACAGTCAGGTTCATAAGTTCACCGAAGGCTGTTAATTTTGAGCATTCGTATACTAGCACCAACGTAAATAGTCGCATACCGAACGGATCTCAGATTCTGATCTATCTGGAGAGGGGGGGGGGCTATTCCTGAAAGTTGGCAATACTCACTTTAAATGATATTTACGTGTTTGTCTTTTGCTATTGGCTGATTGTTGTGGCGGACCGCGTGGAAAACACCCAATCAGCAAATAGCAAGTGATAACCAAGTAGATATCACTTTGCAGTGAGTATTTTAGCCGTGACAACGTTCAAGAATAGCCACTCTAGTTGACAACCAATAATATTTTATATATCCACTAAGGTAGAGATACTTTTCAAGATTTTTTTATCTGAGAAGACAGTACATCCGGGATCTATTTATCTAAAAGCCAATGCCCATTAAAAATAGTCATGTACCCCGTTGCATAATACTTTTAGATTACGATTATCAGGTAAATTTATGGATATGCGAGGGGAAGGGTGAAAATAGCACTAAAGTCAGTTGTGGGTAGCCTAATTCACACACATAGTGACAAAGAATGTTCAGACCTTGAAGACTTGGAAGCCTATTTTAATAAAATCAATTACGAGACTAAGCCTCTTTGCTATTTTGATTCGTCACTGAGGTTACAAGGTAACATATGCATCCGTCAAACCACATTTTGTTTTCATTGACGTGGTTCGAATTTTCAAGGCAAATCGTCCCTAATATAACTCATGTCATTGAAATGATGAAATGTCCCGGCTTCTATTGGCGAATTGACCTTATTAATCTTTCCCCAATTTCGATGGGCTCGTCTAAATGTTGTCGGTTGACATTTTGACAGAAAACATTACTGAAATTCGTATCAAATAATTGCGCAACTCTCGCAGATTTTTTTTATTTTTCACAAGTCTCGCTTTCTAATGACAAGTGTGGCTTTTCACGGTCATAACTGACCCGTGATAGCCGTCGACATTCAGCACCTGCAGTGGTTCTGTTTCCTGTTTTGTAATTCACACTCTGGTCAACGCATAACCGTGTATCATCGTCATTACGCGCGTGATAATCAACTTAACGTGGGGGGGGCTTCCAATTTTACATTCCCACCTACACCCACACAAACCAGCACTCAGTTCTACGTCCTCGATCGAACCGGTGCGATGATACAGGTCTGCTCGTCCACCATCCAGTACAACTACGTCACTGACTCACCACTAAGCATCAGAATCATTCTGTGGGGTGCGGGGACATCCTGCACTCCTACCGAACGGGTGACCCAGACAGCGTCACATGAAACCCACGACCTGACCTTGTCTATAGTAACATTGGATGTTAAGTTGTTGGAGGCTTTCACGACCCGTAGATGGGAACAGATTATTTTCTTCTGGGTTGTTTCGTCGTGTCGATACAGAGTTTTTACTCGACGTTTCGCCACCCATGTTGGCGGCTTTTTCAAGACTGGTCAACATTGGATGTGTTCATACCATGTTAAGTAACTTTACACCTGTTTATTTTAAGGGGGTCAAATTCTGTGGCTGAACTGATTTTCAGTCGGGGAGATTATATGATTTATTTTATGCTTCGTTTCTATGCCAGGTCCAAAGTCACCGTTTACACCAGTACCATACAGGTAGGCTTAATTTAATTCGTGTTAAAAAAAAACACAACCCCAACCGGGGATTGAACCCTGGACCGTCTGCATTGGAAGCAGGAATAAACCGACGCTATTAACGAGCCACACAAAACAAAACATTTGAAAAAAAATCTTGTGTAATTCTAAGAATTATTTTATATCGAACGCAATGTTAGAAAAAGATAACTTTGAAGTTTGAAACCGCCCGCGCTCCTACACTGAAAACTTTATTTCGGTATTCTTTCTGAAAAAAGGCCCGTATATCATGTCTTAAAATAAACAGGATAAATATTCTTGTCGATAGGCAATAACTCAAGTTGGGGTTGTCACGTGATAACGCTGTATCAACTGAGAATGCTAAGTTGCGCATTCTCGCCACAAGATGGAGCCTAAGCTACGACGAACCACTGTGCGCTGCGTGAATGGCAACGTTGCTTGTTTCCAACACATCTACCTACTGTGTACGCAGCAGTTTGTTTCTATTATTTGGTTGGATGCAGCCGCCATCCAGCACGTAAGGTAGATAGACCGACTAACAAAGTAGTCACAATATATGGTTAGATAATGATAATATCATATGCCATGGAGTTTTACAACTATTTTGCATGAAAAATAAATATTTGACTTATCTAAACTATTTTTTGGAAACTTCATGGCAACGTAACAAACCACAATGATATTATATGTCCCAACACATTTCTCAAACACTTCAATAAGAATTAACAAATAATTCAAAGCTATCTATTTCCTTAATAAAACCCGCAAAAATATTCCCATTACTAACGAAAAGCACATTGTAAGTAATTAACAAAAAGTTTATCTAACTCTACAAGTGCAAAATTCCGCAAAGTACTCAACTTGTGCAAGTAAACTAAACAATTTGTTCGCACTGTCCAATCACTGATTCATATGTTTCGTATTTGAAATATCGATCTTTGATTGGTTATCGCTCAATCGTCGATGGTGTTCGAAGCCTACAGGTTTGGTTTAGTCGCTTTAAATTAAAGTCCCCCACTGCAAATCAGTTTAGTTACTGAGTGGGTAGACTCTAAATGTGAATTTATTTATTTATTTTTATTTAATGTAATAATTCTTGAAGACAAGCGGATACAAGGCCTGTACACTGGACTACATCGCTAGTGCTCTCAATTTTAGAGTTATTGCGATGAGTATAAGCAAACAAAGTTTTCACATTATGCGCTTAAGTTTTATAACTGTATGCAATATCTATGGGTTTAGGACAATAAAGATGGTTTACGGAGAGGGACAAAAGTAAGTGCAAATATGTTCATAGGTGTAGATCCCACTCTGAGAACACTCTTGAAATGATACAATAATACAAAGCAAAAGATAAAACGCTAGTTGCAAATGACTGTAAGAATGCATTTTAAGTTCCGATTTAGTAGGGAGGTATATTGCTTGTGCTATAAAGTTTATTGAAGGAAACTAACATACACTTATTCAGATATGTTTTATAACAGCATAACCTTATTACTGCAAGATATGTTTGATAACTCGTTGAAGTAGAAACAGCATTGTCAACATAACAGGGTAGAAACATGTTACTTCAATATGAGGACTTTTAACGATCGATGGTGCAAATGTCACCGGTTGGTATACAGGCTAGACCTGAACATTTCTATGACGTCAAGTACGAAGTAAACGTGGTCTTTAGACCAAACTATAACAATTTAACATTCCTAGCTCGTGGGAGTTAACTATTCAAAACTCAGTTAGTGCGCCCATACGTGACGTTCTTACCTTAAATGATTAGTCTACAATAATTATAATAATAATAATAATAATTATTATTATTGTGAAGCAAAAAATAAATTTAACATATGGCCGCAGATACTGAATTAAGACATGTTGCAGTGAGACATTTAAATCGAGTAACAAAAGTACCCAAAGTTAAATATGCACAGTAATTTTTTTTGTTACGCGTCTCAACCGAGAGAAACAATTCCCAGGAAAACTTATAATGCAATTATTGATAACAAATGTGATTGCAAAAGCCGCGTGGGGATGTACCAGCCGTAGTGGCTCTGATGTACATAGTCACTCAACTCACTATATTACGTTGATAACATAAATAATTGCATTCAAATTGTATTCAAAAAATTTTGTGGTTTTGTGGTGACTAGAATAAACAATTAATAATAACGTTAATATAACAATATATAATTTGTGCACAATTTGGCTCTCACTATATTGATAGTAAATTTTACAAATAAATATTACCAAAAATTGGCCATTATCTTTAATAACGGCTGCAGAAGGGGACAGGAGACTTTCATTTTCCCTAAATAGATAGTTTATACCGAAAACAACCCCTTATTGTCCAAATTGTAGGGGTCATTGTTAAACGCGAAAGAATGGCATGTGTGCCATATCGAATACATTTTATTACCGCTGAAACTTTCTTTTTTAAGTGAACTAGAACAAATTGTCACTAACTCAAGAGTTATCGAGACTATAAACCCGATGTTTACGTTGCAATATAACCGCCGGAGTCGCCATGATTCCCTGTCTCCATCGGCCATATATCATCCCCACATCGACAAGCAAACCCCCCCCCCCCCCCCCCCGCCCTTTCTTGGTTCAAGGTGTCCGCTTTAATCACCAGTGGCCAAGTATTTCTGTTTTATTTATAGCGCTGAGCTTAACGATCATGTGCAGCCGGGCTCTTGATTTACTTGATAGCTGTTAACGGCTTAGTACAGGACGCTTGATAAAAAGATGGAAGAATTATTAACACTTACCGAAAACAAGAGTTGACATCGGGTGTTTAACCCCCAAGAAATATCTATGGCCGAGAAATAAGAAGGATTTTCTGGCTCTTACCTGAAACAGAACAGATAATTCACATTGATATTAGATTTAAATGCAAGTGAACATTTTGGATCAAGGTAAAAATGAAAGAAAGAGAGAAAGGAAGGAAATACAATGGTGCCCTATATGTAATTACGCACACAAATTTATTTGGATATCGAAATTCTGAAGAAATAATTCACTTTCAACTTTCCTCTAGCTCTAAAAAAACTCTTTAGCGATGGAATAGTAAATGTAAAAGATACGTTTTTGTGCAAGATAAAATTTTTATGGTAGAATATCCTGTAAACAAAATACAAAACATATCAGTAAAAAGAGCCGAATCTATGAATAAACTATCTTAAATAATTACTTACTGAGGGATCAAAAGAATTGTTTGTACATAAACACACAGCGGTTATATTTGAGGAAAGCCTTTAAAACCGGCACGTGGGGAGTTTTTTTTTTCATTTTTTTTTAGTCAAATACCTTAATTAATTTCTTATTCTAAATTCTATCGTTCTTAAATGTGCTACTTTTATTTTTGAACATTACGTGCTTGACTCTACCAGAAGAGCATTTCTGTGATATTTCTTGGGATTAAGAACATACCCCCATGTGGGTGCGTAAATGAAACTCGTTTTTTAACAACAATCTAACGGAAGACAATAATTCTTTATTCATACGCGGATATTTACACCACTTATTGTAAGTTAGGCAACATGAAAAGTATGAAATAAGCAAACTTGAGCTCCTTACATGTTATGTGTTCTACACTCATTACAAATACATTTTTAACACTCTACACACATCAACATGTTCAACTGTTAGCCATAAATTATTACAGAGTGCAATTTAGCGCCACCTAAATTATTAACACACTGTTTGTTCAACTGTTACCCACAAAATATTCCTCAGTGCTACATCGCTGTACCTTAATTATGTTTTTCGTGTTTTTGCTAAACAGGTTTTCGATATTCCCTTGCTTTGGACGTACTTACGTAACTACGTTTTCCAATAAACGAATGACCCTGCACACAGTTATATAGAACCCACAGTACAGAAGTACATTTATTAATTCAAAGCACATTAAACAAGCATTTACTTTCCATCTTTTAGAGGGGAAGATTTCTCTAACACTTTCATTTCTAACCATTTCTTAGCCGATGGCCTTTTCGTAAGCCTTCAAAAAGACAAGAACATTCAAACTGAATATCTCGTTAATATTTCCAGGACATCGAACAGCTCAGCTCTTTATTAAAACATATCTGATGCACATTCTTCTTTTGCTTCTTCTGCTTCTTCCTCTTCTTCTTCTTTGACTCAAGATTGAAGCTCATTAATATTCTGATAGCAGCTCTTCATGATTCATGCAGTGTTTAATGCCGGTATGTAGGTCTCTGTGCCAGCCGGTGGGGGTGGGGGTGGGGGGGGGGGGGGCGCGCCCCCTCATTAGCAAAACAAGCCTTGCCTATCTAAGGCATGTACCTGTATCTACGACCACGCAGAATCACGAACACCCATGATGGATGGTTTCCAAATACAAAACCTCCACTTAAATCCATTTCAATTGTTCATTCGTGCGATATTAACTCAACGATTGGATTATCATGTTCATAATTGTTAATCCAGAATAGAACTCAACCACACACTTCGAACTGAGATAAGCGAACTCACTGTTAAGCATACAACAGCAGTTCATGTCGATTAGCGGGCCTCTAAGTACCTGATAACATACCATACTAGCCGATCAACTCTCACCACATTATCCGTTACGTATATAGGGAAGGATAACCTTCTTGGGCCCAGTTCTGGTACATTTTGATAACTTTACACCGTTGTTAGTCAATAGACAATCAGGAGTCACCGATTGAGACGTAAATCACTGCCACCGGAGTAAAACATTGTTGAAAAAACAAGACAAAATATAAACAACAACAAATCAAAAACGTCCAATAGCCTCAAAACGTCGACAAAATACTTACAAAAGCAACATATTTATAAATGTAGTAACTTTATTATGTACTATAAATACAAATAATTGTTTATAAAGAGTAATTAACACATAAGGTAACGCTTCAATGGAATAGGACATTTACAATAAAGAAGTTTAATGTGGTATAAGCGAAACTATACACACGGGCAAGTGAAAAAATAGCGGCCTGACCAAGTATTGTTGAGATAACTCTTCTTAACCCTACTATCAGACAAGGCTATGTTTAACTGCATGTTATGCGGAGAAAGCATTGGTAGGAGTTAACCCAGGGTAATTTTGATATGAGGTTAGACTAGAGGGAGAGTTTAGGATATGTACAGAAATGGTAGTAGCCGGAATGGGTAGTCCAATCGATAAAAAAGACAAACCAAAATAACACAACAACAATACAGAATAAAACGAAATGAGTATCAACTTACATTTATATGAGTGTCTTTTTGCTTGAGATAATTAAGAGTAATCAGCACATAATGGTCGTCGCTGAGTTTTGATCAGTGACCGTACGCGAACGAAATATTTACCGGTATGTAAACTTTCAAACACGCGCGGAATTGTGGGGACTTCACAACTAACTTCATGAAAGACGGGGAAACTCTTGAATTATTAGAAGCTAGAAACACGAAAAAAACGATGTTTTTAATTTCTTTGCATTGGCGTATATTTTACCAAATATGCATTTAAGGGCAATAATCATTTAAAAATATATCAAGTGCAATCCTTAAAATACCAGCAGTTGTGCTATTTGTGTCAATAGTTGTTAATTGAATCGCGTTTTGCACGATTTCATACTGTCTGTCATATTCGTTTATTAGAAATTAATGTGAAAGAAATGGTACAAACACAACAAATGATTTAATCAACATATATAGTACGAAATATATAGTATATATTGTACGAAAACATTTTTACGGTAAAACCAATCCCACGTTTATTTTCATAAAATAATTGTCAACGTTTCGACGACTGAGTCGTCCTTTTCAAGACATACAAAAACAAATAAAAAACCACAACAACCAAAAACACTTGCATACAAAATCAAAATCACTGCCACAACGAAACATCCCTGGGTAGCTCTAGCAAGCTCTTTGTATTTACTCCTAGTTATGGGTCCCCCTTGAGATACTGCCGAGTAAATACAAAGAACTTGCTAGAGCCACCCAGTGATGTTTCGCTGTGGCAGTGATTTTGATTTTGTATGCAAGTGTTTTTAGTTGTTGTGGTTTTTTTATTTGTGTTTGTATGTCTTGAAAAGGACGACTCTACATTCGTCGAAACTTTGACCATTATTTTATGTAAATAAACGTTGGATTGGTTTCACCGTAAAAATGTTTTCGTACTATACATTTTGCAACCAACAAAATCTAATATATATGAAAAATAAGATACAATATAATGTTCGTCATATATATTTACAAACCATACATACTTGTTGTACTTGTTGGTTCAGAACCGATGGAGAAGGAGAGTGTAAAGTTCTATAGCAATTTTTAGGTACGTTAAACAATAGAAATAGGACGAAGGCTGTAGATTACAGCGAAACGATCGCGAGGTTTGCAATTACCACACCATCCATCCAATCTGCCCTGACCACGAAATGCGCTGGTTTCTGTTTGCTTGTTCATGTGGGGTATGTAAATGTGGAGCAAAGCAGACAATCAAATGGCTAAAGAACACTTTCCGAGCACAGTTCCAAACGCTAGTGTCTATACCGTAATGTACAATAGAAGAGAGAAGTTAATAATTTATAAATAGAAATATTTAGAGCCACATTTTACAATGTACTAACTCTAATCTTCCATATACAAATTTGATTTCTTTACGTCAATTTTGGTTGAGAGTTGAATGTGGCCACAGGCAAAGTTTTATCACACTGGCCAATATACCGTTTTCTCTCATGTGCATTTAATTTGTGTTCATTTAACTAAGTAGGCATTTTACTTTTAGTAAAGTTAGTTGAAGTTATTTATAATGTATTAAATTGTTTGAGGCATCATGTCTTCCTTGTTTATTTAACAGATTGATTGTGATACAAAGTAACAAATCTAATATTATTTTATTAATTAGCGTATACGATTATATTAGCTCTTCACTGATTTGTGGTCACTTACTTCATTGCCAATAAATCTTGTATATAGGCTACTTGTAGTTTTAGCAAATTACTTGAAGGCAAACAATACAAACTGCTTCAAAATGACCACGGCCTCCCAAAAACGTCCCTTCAAGGTACATTGGGGATAACGCTTAACAAACTCCTAACATTTATGAGTGTAGGGCTACAACTTTTATGTTTGAGGGTTTTAGTAGTTAGCCAACCTGGATAGCTTCGAGTAATTGAGCGTTCTGGGTTGGGACCAAAGTTTAAAGGCCTCCCCAGCAGCTTTTGTACAGCTGTAAGATTACGAACTATTTCATTGCTATTATGCTCATTTAGTCAGATTTGTGCAGTAATAGTTTCGTTTTATTTACTTACACCTTTAGTACTTTTTCCACTGTCCCCCATGCTTACTCAAGACTGCAGTGCACAAAGTACAAAGGGTGTAGGTAAATCAAGCAAACCGAATGCAGCCTTGCAAAGTGCACAACCCCATTTAAGATCACCATCGTCTTCGCCCAAACTTAGGGTCAGTGGCGTACTGACGTACTGACGTACTGACGTACTGACGTACTGACGTACTGTGTTTCTCATCCAACAGTAGCAAGTCACGGTGTGTGTGTTATAATGTGAGCTCCGTAACAGTTCCATGTATTACGTTGTGATAGTTCACTGTACGTTCGGTTGGCTACTAATGTTTCAACTGCCCCAGCGGCTAGGGGGGCTTTGCCCCAGATCATGTCCAATCCCCACCAACAAGAGCTTACGTACGCCCCTGGTAATCAGTTTTACAACCATGGGACCGGTTGAAACCTTGCGTTGCTCTTTTTGTAAACAGTACACAAACTACGTTATTTCTGTTCATGAAGCCAAGCACAAAGAACAAAGAATTATGTGAAAATCGATGGCATTTACAAATTGATAACAATAAACGGTTTAAAATATGAAAATATATGAGGCAGATACCAACCTTAAAGCTGTGTTTGCTTATTGTGAGAATTTTAACATCGGATCCAACAATTACCACCTTTGCTCGCCTACGTATCTTGTTGTTGAATGTGGTTTTGAACAATTCAAAAAGCGACCCACATGTTTATCACGAACTATGAGAACTAGTTCATTGAATGTTACTAATCAGTAGGTAGTGAAAAAGAGACAAATCATTTATTTTTGAGTCAAATTATCTTAATTGAACATATCATTCGAAATTTCCCCGAAACTTGTGTACAAACAATTCAGCGAAACAACTATATCCAAGATAGTGCGTCGAGTAATGTGGTTGCAATGGTTGTGCACACGATCTTTCTTATCTTCAACAAAAATCTTCTAAGAAAAACTGGCATCTTTCCAGCTGTTTGATTCACACTAAGCTAGCATTTATTGAGAGTTTAATTTCGAATAAAAACCATCGTTCACTTAATTATGAATGAACTCATAGTTGACGTTATGAACACGGTTCGCCTGGAAACTGAAGCGTCGTTCCCTCGTCTTGTGCACACATCCGCTAATCACCTGTGAGCCCATCCACAATCCCATACTAAGCGATGATCTCAATAACGAACTTCTTAGTAAAGTAAACAACTTCACTTGAGCACTTTGATACCGTGTTTTAAACAATATCCAGTTTGCCGCCGCGTAGACACTTTCTAGGTGATGTATATTGTTAAGTGTTTCAGACTGAGGATATGACGTGTTTCATTTGTAAAGCGAGCGCATGGAACGCATTCGTCTCTCTTCCATTTAAGATTAACTAACACTTGAGACATTTCCTGAGAGGATATTGTCAAGCACAATCAATTAAATAACACAGATTAAGACAGTGTACCGGCCTAGCAACATGAAGCCGTGGATCATTTTTCATGTTTCGACAAAAATACATTTATGTGCCGTAAATATGAATGTTGTTGCAAGGCCATCATGCAATTGTTGCAACGAGTTTCAGGATAAATAATTGCAATAATGTCTTAACATGTCTCTAATATGGCTACACACGGCACCACGCAAGTTATTGAGGGCCGAATGTTTATATAAATAATAATATAGAAACATAGTGTCTCGAGAAACTGTTATTATTGTGGTTCACATTATGTTGTATATTATTAAAAATTTGATACTGCTTATTTTGCGAATTTCCAAGTTATTCGTTCATAATGCATTATCTTTAAATAACAACTTCTATTATTGTTATGGAACCAACACTGTAAATGTACATGTCTAATTTCGTTTACATATATTCTGTTATTGATTCCACACTCAAAAACCAAGTGATCTATCTGTTATCAGCATAGCGCAATGGATGTGGTAGTAGGGCCAACCGAACATTCACTGCAACATTATGATATTTCCTCCCAGAAGATCAGTGGCAAGTCAACTGTAATACCTTTCACGAAAAGAGAAAAACTGAGTTTGTAATGACTTGAATGCCAGGATTCTCAAGTTTAGGGAAGTTAAGTAACTTCCTTTCCGTGTGATGCTCCCACCAATCAGCTTTGCTCTGCTTCGGGCTGCTCCGCTCGTAAGAAACCCGTTAGTGAGCATCAATTTGCTAATGAACCAGCTAACAAGCTCTCACTAAAGCTGCGCACGTCCCATCTGGAGGAAATAAGAAGATGATAACCTAAAGATATTCTGATAGCCGCAAATTATGTTGCCACATGTTGCCCGCGAAGGGCTTCAAGATATGTTACTCCGATAAAATGGGGTGCGGAAAGAAAGAGTAAATCATTAAAACGTTCGTTACTTTTAGGTCACCAAGAACATCTAACATACCATTGAATGAACAGAGTCCGCAAAGTGGTTACAAATGCGAAACAGTCAATGATCCATTGCATGACAAGTATTGCACTGTATATACAATAAGGATTAAATTACAAATTTTGTCTGAGCATCTTGCAATTGAGCAATTCAAATGTTATCTACTTTTACTTCATTTGCATCAGAGATATAGAGAGCTTGATGATAGATGATTCCCATAGTATCCGAGTCACGCAAGCACATACATGAATATAAGATGGCACATAAAAATCCCAAATGCTTACTGTGTGTTTAATAAAATACTATATGATAGTTTCAAAACCATTTCACCAAAAACAAACAAATAGTTTAAATATATATCTAGCAAGATCCTGGACGTGTTTTAAATGAATATCTTCTAAGTCTGTGACGTCACCAGGGCTAGCGGTTGAAAGCAGCAGCACTTTATTCTCTTATGCCCGTGATAGACGCTTGATAAAATCAACATGCATATTGCCGGCAGGGCAGCCCGATACACAGTGAAACCAGATTGAGCAAGCTGGAAGTATGTCCAAGCCAACTATTTCAACTTCTCGGCAACAAAAGTTAGCCACCTCCAATCAAAACTCTTCAAAGTATCACGTGGCCATTGATCTGAGAGATGTCTGTAGAATGGGCAATGCGCTCCCACCACTGTTCGTTTGTTTTTCCTCGGTCGTGTATCAAAGTTGGGCGACACAACTCAGGCAACTTGATCTATCGTAGCTATCCCGCTCACTGGCTGGCTCACTGGCTAGCCGAATGACGTCATTATTTGACGCTAACTGTATCCTGCTCGTCGGCCGGCTGGCCGTATGACGTAATTACTTGACGCTAACTGTATTCTATTATTCGACGCTAATTTGCATTGAACCGCTCGAAACTCCTAAAATGTTGCTTCGTTTTGAACGGAAAATTTTTGTCACGATTGTCAACCGTACAACCAAAATCAAAAAATCATTTATGAACCATTTCATATGGCAACAGTGACAACAATGCCCGAAGTCCTACGGCTCCCGTTTACTTTGACCTGAAAGAGGGGTTTAATTAGAATTATTTAGCTCACACACAACTATTACACCAGTATTTGTGAAGCTATGCCTATTGTTTGCATTCGTTTACTAAAGAATTGTACCTCATTATTATATAATGTCATATCAATCTACGTTAAGCTCAATGTTGATCCTCCGATTATTCCATGTTTACTCAAGTAACACGTAATATGAACAAAAATGGCATTCATATATTCTTGTTAGGCTTAATCGTAATCTTTTTCGGTTTAAATGAAATGTTGTG
Source organism: Isoperla grammatica (assembly GCA_945910005.1). Classification (NCBI taxonomy): domain Eukaryota; kingdom Metazoa; phylum Arthropoda; class Insecta; order Plecoptera; family Perlodidae; genus Isoperla; species Isoperla grammatica. The sequence goes on from OX246745.1 coordinate 10,366,880, forward strand.
AATAGGCAGGGATCTTGACAAACATTTACCATCTTGCTATTATTCATGAATCACAAGTTTAATGCCTCTATAAATAAGAGCGTCACCAGAAGTAAGGGGAGATGCGCCTAGCAACAGTTACTATCGTTTATAGATAAATACTGTGCAAAACGTAGATAGAAATAGGACTTGATCTAAAAACCCGACAATTGTGTATGGATAATGAGCTTGTTTATTTTTACAATTGCCTTTAACAATTAACAAAAACGGATTTGCTTTGAATTGGATTTTGTTATTCGTATATAAGAGTACAACCAAATAAGTTAATAATACCTATACTAAAAATAACAAATGTATTAGTGATAATATTAATAAAATATAGACGAAGAATTTTACAATAGTTTGATAAATTTTAATATAGAAATGAAATATATGTTTCCTAGGTTTTTAACATATACTTTACGAGTTAACTCCATTAAAAAGTAATTAAAATATTCAGGAAAGAACCGAATATATTTCCTTTTCCTCTTCCACTCGTAATTTCAGACGGAAACGCCGCAGAAATTTCCGATTAGAACTAACTAAGGAATATTTAAGTGAACACATGTGTGCACATTGCTATTTCAGGAATGTGATTAGTCAGAGTTAACCACATGTAAATTCAAGTGCAGTTCTTTATTCATGATTAAAAAGAATTATTATTATGTGGAATCTACACAAGATAGCCCGATCAAGTGTTTTAAATGCCACGCAATAATCAAATTAGGCGCAACAGGAATGTATGTGGGGAGCGTCAAGTGAAGCCAACACGACCGCTGCAATAAAATACTGATGTTAGGAAGACATACGTCTCTCTACCACGAACCAGAAGAGACAGTTGAAACGAGCACTTGGCTCACTAGAACACCACATGGCTTAATCGTTACTACAAATCTTTATTTGAACTTACTTTCTCAATGTAAGATCGAGAGCGTACCCACGGTTATTTATCAGAATAAAATCAAAACAAATCTACATAAAACTGATTGTTAATTTGTTTGCGGTAATACAATGATTTGCTTTTACAAATTGCCGGTTAGGTTCTGATCGAAAATACTGGAATATGATTCTTGACTTGAATTATTCGGTTGATTTTCTTTTATATTTGTGTTAAAATTTACCATTACACTCAAGCAACGGATTGACTATGATTATGTCAATGATATTCGGACTTTACATCTTATATTTTGACGATGATACTAATCACGCGACGATGAATGGATAATTTTGAAAATAAAACGTCATAAATCCGTCAAAATCAAACGAACGAACAAGTTAGACATTTAAAATGACCATCGACTGCCACTTTATGTTACTAAGCAATCAATACGCGTTCAGAAATCAAACATTTGGATGAAATTCCAATTGCTGGCTATCGAATTACCATCGCGATAAACAAAACTGTATTCAAAACCATCTACTTTAAATCAGATTTTAGGTGATTGATTGATTGATGATTGGGGGGCCCCTACTTGGTTGCTTGCTTGCTCGATGGCGTCGAACGCAGAGATCCCAAATGATCATAATTGATCACATTAAACAACCAGAGTCCTGAATTTAAATACATGATGAGCTCTATATGGTGAGCGGGTGGGTGAGCCAATCCGATCCAAATAACTGTAATCGTTAATGTCAAGCAGGTCAAACACAGCGCACACTCTTTAGCGTGTGGGCCTGATACTACATATTCATAGGTTGCACGTACGTCACATCTTTGCGCGTGGCGGCCACATTTGTGATCAAACTTTGACGTTGCCATGGAGAAACAATTGAAGGCTGTTGTGGTAGAACACATAAATTCTTAGTTCTTTAAAATCCAGCCTGTTTTTGAAATAGAATTAGTACGTGTGATAATTCTTTATTTTTGTATTACTTATTATTACTTTTAAATTCTAAATTAGGCTTATTTATTTAATTTAAATAGTATTCTCCGATGATCTAGGATTGGTCCTCCGCAATTGTGTCGCAATCATGGCCGCTGTGACGTCACGTGGGAACTATGAATACTTGTGTGTGCTCGCTCGACGTTTCGGACCACTCTAGGTTGCATCGTCAGGTCAGCTGAATGGAGACTTTGCGTATATTTACCAACTGACCGGAAGCCATCTGATTGCTGATTGACTCGGTAATCAGTCCTGCTGACGATGCAACCCACAGTGGTCCCGAAACACCGAGCAAACCTTTAGCGTGTGGGCCTGATACTATACATACTTGTGTGTGCTCGCTCGACGTTTCAGACCACTCTAGGTTGCATCGTCAGGTCAGCTGAATGGACCCTCTGCGTATACTTATACCCACTGACCAGAAGCCATCTGATTGCAGGACTGATTGCTGATTGACTCGGCAATCAGTCCTGCTGACGATGCAACCCACAGTGGTTCCGAAACGTCGAGCAAATATAAAAATGTTATCACCCGTTTCTCATGCTTGCTAGTATAATCGGTCTACCATCTTCAGTGTATAATTATGTTCTCTTTTTAATATGCCGCATGATAAATCGGCAAATCGGATATATTTTGTTTCTTCTTTGTGTTTCGTCCAAATTACCGACTAAGGTTATATGCGTGCGTTATAAAATAACTTGTTTTCAATTCACTACAAAATGGATTCGTGTATGGTTTCTCTGTAAGTACATCAAACGCAGAGTACTTTTAAATGACTCATTATTCAAGAGTTAAATTAACTTCAAGCTGATTTTCTATTTCTTGTTTACCTTTCATTAACGGAAAGAAGTTCAGAAGTTGTTAAAATTGGCAACCTTTGAACATTTTCCGCATAGGTATCGTTAACGAACCAAAATGTGTATTTACTAAATTAAGTCCATTATCTGTGTACGGGGAACCTTGTCGTTATTTGTACTTGTAGTTTGTTACTTGTATGTTTTATTAAATGTAGCTACAGATGGCTCAAACTATGTTTTTATTTGGAATGTTTTGGGTTCGATTCCACCTACCGACAATCTCGACTGAACATTTTACAAGATTGTTCTTAGGACGTGAATGAAAGTTAATATGGTTGTTAATTGCGGAGTGTCTAATTCGAGGTCTAGGTTTATGTGGTTTGATTAATATGATTATCATAGATTAGCGCCTTAAAATCTCTTTTCACACGTATAATATACTTGTAACTTTGCTTGTATTTCTTGATTATATTATTAATTTGTATTACACTTATCATATCTATTTATTATTATTGTTGTTATGGTTACATTTCTGCTGTGTTAGTATGCCGTAGTATATTTTAAGTAATCTAATTTTGGATCATGACTCAACAACAAGTTTCATAAAACCGATCAGTAAGATCGTACATAAGCTAAACTGTTATTGTTGTTATTGTTTTCTGTTGTCTTTAAGTATTCATCCTCTTCTAACTTTAGACTGGTTCTAAATATTGTATGGGAAGAAAATAAACGTTTTTAACAGTCGGTTTGGCTATCAATCAATCTAATCAAGTTTTTCAGAATGAGTCAAGGCAATCAGTGATGCCAAACGGGTAAATTTTGTTGAAGTTGTAACCATACACAATTCCTTTACTGCCAAACGGATGGGTACATTTTATTTTTGACTTTATATTCGTGTTTATAATGACAACAGAAGTTTTATCCATAAAGACTTCTGATACTTGCTTGGAAATTAAAAATTTGATTTGGGGATAATTTCCCCTAAAACTGGTCAAAAACTGACCTTTTCATAAATCCTCAATAGATACTTTTAAGTGCACCCCCTATATAATTATAGTAAAAAACATGGGAATTGGAATGTTAGAAGCCCGAAGGGGGGGGGGGGGGGGGAGGTGGATTTCCAATTATGATTTGATTTTGAGGGTAATGCCACAATGCATGCATATAACGCTTCCACAAATTCCTACTTATTACCAGGGGAATAATTGTAAGCCCATATGATGATTAGGTGTGCAATATAGAGTACACACCCACTTGTTAAAATGATGGCCAGTGGTGGGTGTGGCGCACATTGGGGGGGGGGGGGGGGGGAATGGGGGGAGACGCTTGAGTCCTAATGTTATATAAAGCTACATTTAGCTGATTTGTGGTAAAAGTCGTCATTATTACGAGCAAATTACTTGGTATATATAGTACTATAGTTAGCATTACAATTCGTGTAACCTGCAATAAAATTAACACTAATCAAATTTGTGCATGCCCGTAAAATCCCGGAAACAATACATAAACTAATATTGGGTGTCCACCTTCAAAATAGTCACATATTATATTATACGTACCTTTACAACGTGTACTGAGTCACTTTTATATATTTGACGATTGTAATCCTAAATCAATTTGTATTTTAGGGGTAGCCTGTGATTAAGGAGGGGGGGACGGGGGTTTTACGAAATTTTGTACTGTGAGTTAACATTCTCTTAGTGTAATAATATAAATTATAATATGAATTCAATTCGAAAATGGGGATTCCCAGCCATAAGCCGGGATCAGAACATGAGAACCAGGTATCAAACCCGATGCATATTCCCTTTAAGCTACACGAATACACTAATAATATACCTGATCGTTGGCACACAGATAGGATGTACTTTCATTTAGCTCAGAACAGATGTTGTCAAAAACAGTGCAATGTACTTGATTATGACCAACAGAGTACGTTAAATTGCATTCAAATACCATGAAAGGAGACCATGCAAGTAGATAAGAGTATACATACTCGAGGGGCATCATGAAAAATAATAGGTAACGTTTTACATCTTTTTTCGAAAACGGTTCAGTTAATCCAGTAGTAAGCTACATTCAAAACTTAGTTTTCAAGGCTATGCGGCAAGGGGAGAACTGTTTGCATACTGAAGTGCGCTTCATTAAGTGTTATTTTGGCTGTCCGAGGTTCATCGCAATATAGTACAGTCTATACCATTGGACGCTTTTAAACAACAACCTGATTTATGAGACAAGGATGAAGCCCTGAGTGTTTAACTCCCCTCTTTATGTTAGATCCACTACCCCAAAAGATGTTGGCTTACATGCAAATACATTCTCCTTCCGTGGTGTTTAACTCAAAAATAGCTTTTGTTAGTTACCCCTTTTTGTAGAACGCCCCTAATTTGTTCAATAAAGAATTGTGTATTATTGTTTTGCTAATTTCTTCAAAATAACTCAATCTTAGGGTTAAGGGATGATGTCTTAAATTAGTTGTTAATTGTTTTTATCTACTTATGCCCGTGCATGGCCGTGAAGGCAGCTTTGTAACCGGTGAAACGCTTAGCGTGGTCTGTGTTCAAGAGCATCAAAGTCACTTATCTATCTAGCTAGACCTCCTGAGCGCTCCTGAGCGCTCCTTCCGTTGACATCAAGAATTACCGAACAAGTGACAAGTCCATTAAGCAATTAACATTAAATAATGTTTCCATTTCCACTGAATAACTATTCCCATAATTTCGTCCTGAATGGGGATGATGCTAAATAAATTAAATACTGACCATCCCTCAGAACGAATATCCTTGTTCTTATGGACCTAATGGCATTGCTCTATTTTCTTTTCAAGGTAGTCTAGGGTACGTTTTCCTTCTCTGAATGTTGTATGATACACGTCGGCTTGCGCTATTGTGTATTTCTGTGACTGAAATGCTTACAATGTTCCGCAAGACGCAAGGCATAGCCTGTGCCGAGCGCCTCTCCCACGTATAGCTCGTAAAACTTTCAAACTATCATGAAATATTTATTTCCTAACAGTCACTGTTTTTTTGTTTTGTTTTTTGCTGTATATGCCATGTACGCTCACAATTAGGTTACACAAAATAAGATCATGTTATACTACATACGGGTACGGTGATCGAGAGCGAGATAATTACGACGGCTTTATTTCATTTAGGAGAAAATCTGAAATTACGTGTTTTAACGAAGGAACCGTACCTACCGTACGTGACTCACATAATTTATTCAGAAATTAATAATGGCCAGGCAAATGTTGGTTTCCTAGATCTGGGGGCGAATCTATTCACATTGAAATTGATCATAAATCTAATTTCTCTGGTTCGTTCGTTCTGAGAGGTAACAAAACTATCTAAGATTGTGTTCGTCGATAAAAAGGCGACGATATTATGAGCGTCGCTGCGTTTTATTCATGTTAAACGCCGTTCCTGTTGTTAACACCGTTCCTGTTGCTAACACCGTTCCTGTTGCTAACACCGTTCCTGTTGTCCAGACCGTATCTGTTGTTAAGACCGTTAAATTGTTAAAAGTTACAACTCTAATACTTTGAGATATTTTACGGGAAGCTAACAAAACTGGTTAAAAAACCGCACATTGGTTTTGGAACAATGCATAAACTGACTATGCAGTTTGTCGAAGACAAATCGTTTAAGACAGAGTTTGTAACAAACATTATTCTCGTTGTTATTTGCACTCGTTAAAATTGTAATCCAATTAAACCGTAAGTTTTCAGAATATTAATTATAATGATTTTTGGGCTTGTCTCTAATATTGTTAATGCTTTTACTAGAAGTTGCATTCAAAAAACAGTTTATTCTTGATAATATTCAAACACGTGTATTTTCTGTGTAGTATCATTGCTATTTCATCCAAGCAATAACCAACTTTTAATATCGCAGTTCTACTTTTTTATTCAGTTATTATTATTACTATTTTTTTTTATATTTACAATAACCACCCCTACTAATCTATTTACATACGTATTTTACGGTTGGTACAATAGAAGAGAAGCAATATTTGTTACTAGGCGTCCTAAAATGGAATATTGTTGTTATAACAAATCGTCTCGATTCCTTATTTCTTCTAGCAAACAAAATAATATTTTTACAGAGAGTATTTGAATATAATGTAAAAATATTACACTTAAATAAACATAAACGTATATGTTTACTCAACAAAGTGAAGCAAGAGTCCACAAAATATAACTGACGGATAAAATTGAAAGTTCTGCCGTCTCGTATAAGTTCAATCCCTCAGACAGACGTCTTTGGCCTTTATTTAAACAAACGACAGACTCGCACGGAGAGAAAGGGCACAAGTCCACGAGGAATGTCTCAACTTCAAAGTTTCCTCTTTGACACAAAACTTCTCTCCAGACGTTTTATTTTGAAAGTGACTGGCTGACTGGAACTGCGTTCCCCTGCGCACAACTTTTTTCGTGTTTCTGTACAATTCGATTGGCTAATCGTGTACCGTTGATACCCTTCCCGCAATTCCCAATAAAACTAATCCAGTTTGCGGGGAAGACTCGCTATATGGTGGAACGACTTTTCCGGTGACTTTCGAACTTCACTTCCACAACTTGTTTTTCCTCCTGTCAGCGGCTGCATAGTTAACATACGAGAGATCTGGTATTGATGTTCCTGGCAGTTCCTTACTTATAGGCTCTTGGGACCGAATTTTAAATTTCAAAATGCAATAGTATTTTTGTAAAGTAAAATAGCTATAGCTTACTATTTTGTATTATTTGTTTAAACTTTATTTCAAAACGACATAATTTGGTTTGAATTTATGTTAGTTACACTTTTGGTTAACACCGCGGCCTGTGTAGAAGCAACATAAGGCAAGGCATTGTTGGTCTCATATGAAAATATATCAACGGAGTTTTTATATTTACAATAATAAATAGCTACGTTTGTTGTACAAGTTATCGGATAGACAGATTACAGATTATAAACCGGCCATATTTCATATCACTGGCCATGCATCATGTATTTTATCGAAAACATGTTACTTATGACAATTTTGAGATTATCATGTTAAAAAGTAGGTTAAAATCTGATAAGAACCATCCATTAATACTATATTGTAAATCATGACAGTATCTTCCGTAGTTAACATCAACAAAACGTATTTACACGACCTACTTAACTAACACGTGTTTATTACCTACAATGCACTATTGCTTGGCGTAAAAATCTCTTTAAAAATGCACACTTTTAAAACCATAAAACCCCTCATGGAAACGTGATGCCTACTTTATGACTTCACCTCTAATTCACCTCTAACAATTCTCTGCACTCGATCTGCTCCTCGGTCGCAGCCGCTTCACGTGTAACAGTTATAAATTGAGCGAATGAAATGTGAGCACTAACTTAATACCAGTCTTCTAAGTCCTCGCATTAAGCTGCAATAGTCAAATATTGACGATGTGCATAGTTAATGCGGCGATAATGAGCAAGTGTCGGTTGTAAGCATGACATGTTGGAAGCTTCCATGTGTTCTGTTGTGCATGCGGCATGTTACGCGGTGATGGAAGTGTATGGTATGTGTGTATGCATTGCTTTATGGTATGAAAAGCCAGCCTCGTTTCACTGACAGCGGAGGGCCGTGATGTCATATCTCCAACTAATCAACTTTTAATTACCATTGTGACAGATCCCCTACAGAGCGGACACAAACCTCACACACATAAAAGCACATGTTTTTTAATCATATTTCAATCGGGCTGATTTATGTATAGTTAAACGAGATATTTGCACAACATTAAAATGAGTATGTTGTAACAAGTGTTTTTGTGTGGGTGAATCCAATTGAAAATCTTCTGAAGTACTGTAAATCAACGTGGTAGAAGTGGGTCATTCGACAATTAATATTAAACACAAATATTAGTATAACGGATCAGTGTTTTGATAAACTTGGATTCAGTTTGATTGGATAAGCCAATGTTAATTATAACTTAGTTAAATGTCGTAAATTAAAACTTGCTTAACGTTTTTTCCAGTTTACGTTGTCGTGTTTCAACGAGGCTTTATTTCTAAACTAAGGCAAAGTTTTTTCCCCAGTGAGGACCAGGTTTCCAATCAGACATTTGACAACATTTACAACATTTAGCACACATTTGACAACATTTACAACATTTAGCACGGCCGATTTATTTTTGTCGCCTGGTGTACGAACTACGAAACTGTTAGGTATCAAATGTGTGTAAGTTCCTGTCTGAAAGCTTTGAACGTTCAATAAATGAAATGATACCGATTTTCAATTGGCCTGTTATATTTTATCTACGACCATTTTAAACCAAACGTACTAAAGCTTATTGTCCGAGTAAAAATAACAAATCTCTGGCAAGCTCATCAATAAGACCAGTCGGATGGCTAAAGAATTAAGAGGTTTCTGAAACCTACATTATTTGTATATATTGCCGATTTCTTAACGTCAAACCTCAATACATTATATTTTTCAATTCTCAGTACTTAAATAAAATGAGGCATATTCAGACATACCACATAATACTCTTTCATATTTTGTATTGGAATATAGTTATCACAGAAATAATCTTTATCTAGAGCGTTCTTAAATAATGTATGTGTCTTATTTTGTAATAATAAAATTCCCCGTGGAATAAAATAGTGATTTAATTGCCAACTTTTTATAATTATAAACTAATTTCGAGATTATAAGTTTGTCAAATTTAGATAGCCATGGGTTATCACTTTTGTATGTTGATATACTGCTAGCATAAACTACGATGCTAATATTGAACAGCATTTTATATACCGCTTACAATATTATGACCATGCGAATAAACAATATGCGGCTGAATTTTACGTTATGATTGTAGCAACCTTTTATTTTATGAGATACATTTTAATTAAGTTTTTCAGGAGCCAAGCAGCTTCATGCCGGCTATAGTGCTTAGTTTCCATGATAAAGTGCGCAGGGTTATGGGGAAGGTAAACGAGTTAAGGATTATCAACAATTAAAATTGTATGAATATCCTGGTAAATCACATTGTTCAAATCATAATTTATTTTATACGGTACTAAAAATAGGGGTGCGGGGAGGGGGGAATAACGTGTATCTATAACGGGCTCATGTACTAGCTCAGGAGATCTGAGAAAAATTCATATATTGGGGTAATATTCTAAAATGCGAATAATTCCCACATTAGATCTTGAAAATAGAATGTTTCCTTGCACCATGTTAACTCGTACACATGTTTATTGGAGCTTGTATGCACTATGTGACTGGCTGTTCTAAAGCCCAATTTAGACGATTCAATGTTCCGTCCAAGAGTCCTTGAATTCAAGGACACAACTTCTTCAGAAGCCGCCTGTTACATGATGCATTTATTGACATTAATTTATTCCTTCAATAATGCCAACAGCAAGTCACCAGCAATAAAATAATGGAAACAAAATTATGTTGGCATTATGGGAACAAGATCTATCCCTTAAACACTACCTCTTATCGGCGATTCAGTTGTTTTATCTCAAACACTGCAGGAATAAGTAATCCATCTAATGCCAACAAATTCACCGTGCACATTAATTTTTAACGCAGGTATAAATGTTAGCGTTAGGGACAAACATCGTAAGGGGACTGGCATTGAGGGATCACTCCACCTGGTAAATGTATACATGTATCACCAATATGAGAGATGTTAATGTCTTTGTTTACATTATAACATTTGCTTTGCCTTTTTTCTGTATTTATAAATAATTGCAAATCTCTACTAGAAAATAAATTAATCGAACAATGTACCTGTTACTATTTTAAACATAGTTTGATGTGCTCATCATTTGTACAGTTGATCCGTGTGCATCTGCAATTAACAGCATGACATTGATTGACAATGGAACAAATGAAATTTAACAAAATTGTAGGGCTAATCTATCAAAGTTTCGCGATTTAATGCTGTGAATTTAAATACGCTGTAAAGCAGATATAATGCTTCAACCAATACAATACAATACCAATACTAATTTATCTATAGTAGCTCCAACACATACGAAATGTGTCAGTCTCTTCCTGCAAATATAGGTTTACACAAAATTCAATAACGGCTAACTATACACCACATTCAATAGACTAATCTGAGTCTTTGTACAGTCGCTTTTATTAACAACGTGTGTATTCCAAATAGATTAAACCATTACATTATTTAAGGATGAGTTTTGTTTACAGGTGTAAATAGTTTGTCATAAATGTTTAAAAAGCTCCGATTTAAAATTCATAAATGTTAATTTTTTAATTATAGTTATTACATAGAAAACGGAACGTGCGTGTTTTGTGAAAACTGGGTGATTCTGACTGTGAAACTAGGTAAACCCCGTAGAGTATACCAGACACAAACTGCAACAGTGCAGCTGAAAACAGTTCGAAGAATTCTTTTACACGTATAAGCGAACCTTACATTATTTATAGAATCCTTCCAAAACAATTGCAAATATATTTTTTATAGATAACAGATCTAAACCATACATGCCCCATCAATAAAGCACTCGGTAACCTTAATTCAGGGCGCCAGGGCAATTGAATTTACTCCACGAAACTGACTTGGTTGTAAAAAGTCAAAATAAATGTCTCAAGACAAAAATGAATTATTTCTTAAGTCATTTCAAGTAACTGCTTATAACTGATATTCAGGCATCAAATACTAGCGAGGACTTCATGAAATGAAATTATAATTTTAACATACAACTTTGAAAAAGTATATGTACACAACGTTGCCACGTTATTTGTTACCACCTACAATGAGATCAACTAGGCTTCATCATAACCCTCTACTGTACAACCGGAGCAATATAGACTTGTGGCGGGATACAGTAGGATTTAAGCACATACTATTTTTGTGTACATCCCTATGTCCTCCCACAATATCATGTTGATATCTGCGTACATTCTTTATGGCTACTAAGCAATATTTTGCAACACAAATCTTTTTTGGGGAGGCGCTTAATAGACTAAAAACACACAACAAGAAGAAATTATTTCAAAGATCATATAGCTAAACAAAAAAGAAGTTTGTCTTTTCTACAAATCAATTTCAAAAATTGAAATGAATGTAAAATTACAAGTAACATTGTTTTAGCAAGATGAAGATAAGGCAGGATCTAAAATACATGTTTCAAACACGCCTACGATTGATGAAAAACAATACTTCAAATACAGTTATGCAACTATTGTTTCAACAAAATCCGTCATCTTCTTGTCAGTTCTGTGAAACTGAAGGCCAACACTAACATGTAGCTCACAACTGCTCTAATTCTTCCATCTTCAAACATCGGTGCCACTAATTGTTTGAAAGCTCATAAAGAACATTAAAATGGTTTGAAAATATTAATTAATGCGTCTATCTATCTAAATTCTTTAAAATGTTATCGTCCCTCACATTAAAGTTGATTTGATTAAAAACTTCATTATCCACATTAAACATTTAAAATGGAATGTAAGTTGTTAAAAGGGAATGGAGGAGCCAAAACCATTCAACGTTTTTAATAACCACCTTCATTTCATCCCTGTTGGCTGATTTCGTTCTTTTAAGTTATAGAGCTCTTGAGATTGGGGTGTGTTCAAACTCTTCACGCAATATCTCAATTAACAGAAACTTGTTTAGGGTTTGATTTTTCTTCGTTCAACAAACAGTTAATGCGTGATTCGGTAACACAATGCAAGCACATCACGCAACGCTGGGGCGAAGATTAAATTTGTAGATAGTGGAAGTTTCCTGAACGTAAAATTCGTTCAGAAAGACAGTTTGCATATACAGCACATTGCAGCAAATATTTATTTATGTGCAAGACATGAATACCGTTGTTCGTAGGTTCTCCAATATAATCAATCAACTGTTGATTAACATCGAAGGATTGATTCATTCCTGCATGATTACTTAACGTCCTGTGATATATTTATTAAAACGATAATGATTGCCTCTCTGTCACTCTTGGAGGGGATACGCGAGATATGAGACAAACCGAAGCACGGAGTCGTTTGCTCCTTTTAAAAACGTGTATCGTTTAATATACCTGTATATCCTACTTTTATTTGTAGAAGAAAATCCCGAACATTTATTTCGTACTTCGTTAAAAGAATGTCAATGTTCACAGATATGGATGCGACTCGCCACCGTCTGACCACTTGAAGAACGGACATATAAAGTAACTATGTCACTAACATTACACCAGGAAACAAATCGGGTGAGGAAATTATTAAAGTAATCAAACTTAAAAGTTTAATTTTAAAGTAATGCAAACTTGTACATAACAATCCGCTACCAATGTTTACATAAAAATGTGTCTGGGATACCTAATCAAAGAAATAAGCAAGTTTGTGGTTTTATAACAAATCGATACAAATTATCAAGTGAAGAAAAATACGGAATTCACACTTCACAAAAAATATATAGAAGTATTTTATGCACGTCGAAGTTTCCACATACTATTTACAATAAAGTTTTTGCCGGAGTTGCTACGTTATGTGGCTTCCAGCTTCTGTTGATTGGTTGTTAAAAGTTATTCTCTAGTTTCGAGCAAGAAGATGGAGTGAGTGATCCGCTGGCTTGAACGGGAGATTGAGCCCGGGAATTTCTAGTAGTTAACTTCTGCGCTGACTCCGATAGGCAGGGTCGGGAAAGATAGGCAAGCAATGAATGGGGTAACAACATATTTCTACTAACTACAAACAAAATAATTGCAGATCAAGTACATATCTGATAATAGCTAGCTAATCATATTGCGATAAGTAGATTACTAAATTACAATTATAAAGGTGTAGGCACGGCAACGCAGTACCACCCTCACCTACGAAAACAGTAAAAAAAAAATTAAGAAAGATGGGTAGGGCGGAAGAGGGACAGTTCAGATTGCTGATAGCCTTATCCACTACACGTCTTGTGAATTACTTTTTGTTTTGTTGTGTTGAATAACTGGATTCCTAGTGAGGTTCTGTAGTTGATCACAGGTAAGAGTCCGTTGCGTCCTAGCTCTCTTAGTTTAGGAGAAAACACGAAAAACGAAACTTGAAGAAATGAGCGGCAATGCAAACGGCGGGTGGTATTTGCAGCAACACATGCTTGGCACGGGAACGAGACATGAGTTATGCGTTATTAAAAATTGTAATGATGCTACCTTTACGAACTAATTGCATTATTAATTCCGTTTAACATCTCTAGTTCTGATCCTGCGTGCCTGCTATCGGCCCATGCAGTAAAGGCCACGTTGATGAAATTATTGATGACGACAATCTTTCTGTCAACTTTGGTGCTCGGTTGTATATTTAAAAACGATTATGAAACGGGATCGCCTCGGCAAAGTGCACACAGTAAAATGTGACATTTTATTGGACAGTTACTATTTCCGTAAATGACGATGATACGAACATAAGTGATTTCCTCTGATTTCATCAACGCAGTACATTTTTACTTTGAAGCTCGTAGTGAGAATCGTTTTTAGAGGGAATTAAAGTGGGCTATCCCTTGCACTTAAAGGCTTAGTTCAGTGTCGCTGAAATACGCTTCGGAACCTTACTTTCAGTTGGAGAGCTTAAACCCCAAATCTCCTACAGCGGTAAAGTAGCCTACATGTGGAAGTGGACAAGCAATATCGTACATTTTTTAACTTTTTCTTCTTTTGTAGGCGTATCTGTTATGAGATTGTATGAAATGGACTGCGAGGGTATAAAAACGAAAGAAAGGATAACAAATCTATTGAGAGAAAAAGCTGCGGGTTGGACGCGGAGTTGGCAGACCAAACGCAGTATTCAGTGCACACATCATAATAAGCCCATACTCGTGAATCGCGGGCGCTCACGATTTACACAACTTCGTTTACATATTGGCTAAAAGTTGATGTCAAAGCAATGATCAATGAATAATTTCTAAAGAATCCTAGGGATCGCTAAACACGCTATCTCTAACCTATACAACCAGGGTTCACGGCTGATATACCAGCCACGCCGTAACAAGCAGTGTGAGCTGTAAAATTCTCAGTACAGATGGTCGCTCCACACGGTCTACTTCAGAGCGAAGGATACCTCTACGTCAAAAACCGCAGAAAATTTTCAGTTTTTAATTATATCTCATGATTGAAACACAAAATCGAAAATCTGAGACACCATAGAACTGTGGTATGGTTAGCCCTGCAGACTGAATAATAAATGTATTTAACGTTATTATCAGTATGACTGTGATAACGATTTCCTTAGTAATTTAAGGAAATCGTTATCACAGTCATACTGATTATAACGTTAAATACATTTATTATTCAGTCTGTAGGGCTAACCATACCACAATGCTATGGTGTCTCAGATTTTCGATTTTGTGTTTCAATCTTGAGATATAATTAAAAAATGAAAATTTTCTGCGGTTTTTGACGTAGAGGTATCCTTCGCTCTTCAACGGAATTCGCCGCGAGATTTATCGACACCTGTTTGTTATTGTTCACTGCATGGAGTGCGTCTTGACGACGCCTGCCAACCGAAGCACTGATAGTATCACTACAATACTGGATGTATAGAATGAGAGGCAACAAGATTGAGGTTGGTATTTTTCGCATGCGTCACTTTGATATTACATTATGATATAAACGCCATGCAAGATTTTTATGTAAGAAAATAATTAAGCATGTACGAAATATATTTGCCATATTGCAATCAGTAGGATTCGAACATTTGAAGATGCAATACAATAAATGTTAGTCAGAAATAACAATCCCACTGAAAACTATATTAGTCGCATGGTTATCATAAATCTCATAATATTTACGGAACAGAACGTATATTATAATGCGTTTTAATGCTCACTTTTGAAGTTTCTTTAACATAAAACAGCAGCTGAACGCAGTAGAATTTGTTTCATTTCTTCCACTCACCTAAACTCATTTGACATAAACTTTTCATAAATGCGATATTACCAAGACTAATACAGATGACTATAAGTATGCGCTATGTTTATAGATTTAGCTCCGTATAAACGACAATCTACAAGATTTCTTCCACTGATGAAGTTCAGGTGCTGTTTTCTAATTAATGCATTCCTTATTTATCCTAGGTTTCTCATGAATGTCCCAAGTAAAGCGATGCCAACAGAAGTCATTGTCTGGCGTAGGGTAGCGTATAAACAAATTGTGGAGGGTAATATTTCACAATCCACCAACGGCTTATTTAATCCGACTGCTGCTCGCAGAGAAAGTTTTTGTTGTCTGTCTGCTCCGCCTTGTGCAACAGTTCTCGCAGTACCGGCTTTTTGTCCTAGTTAGATCTTGGCTCAGTCTCCCATCACTTCGTTATGTGGGTAAAGAAAAGGGGTGTTCATAGCAAGACGCGAAACTCACTTGATCAATAGAAACCGTGCGTGGCAGAGAAGACAATGCATTTACAAGTGAAATGAGTTCGAATAATCAAGAGAGCGTTATTTCAAACGTTATGTACACGATTATATCAATGGAAATATAAAACAATTATTAAAACTAAATCGGAAACTGAAAAGAGAAACATTCGTAACATTAAAAATAAGCAATGAATCAATTATTTTGAAAAATAATACCAGGAGTAGGAGTTAGATATTTAGCATAAGTGATAACTGTGAGCAGAGTGCAGAAAAATATGCCTTACACTCATATCACAAATGGACACGTAAAGTATTACATTAGATTATCATCTAATAGACTTCAATTTTGATAAAATTAATTAAACACGGATCCTTTTTAACGCCAATATATAATTTGTAATTGCAAGCATTCTGTATTCTTGTCGTAATATGCTCATCATCTACTCTCAGTGGTACTCTACTGCAATTTATGTCGATATCAGGTTAAATATTGTATGGCAAAGTTAGACATTATTTTTTAAATAATATATTTGTTTAAATTGCGAAGAGTGTTTGAATCAGCTTATTCCTGTCTGTTGTCCGCCACATTGTATGTACGTACTTAAACGAGAGTTCGCGACCCAAAGAGCATTACTATAATATTAATAAGTGTTTATGTGTTATTTGTATTCAACGGTTGTATAAACACTCTACCTCACATCTTAGCGCTTTCCTCCTCACACCGATGAGTAATATCTCTTTCCAAGCTAATTATTCTAGACTGGTGGTTTCTATTTGTCATATACATTCGTAGCTACAACTATGTTTCGGGCCAACCACTAGAGACATACAAAGAATAAGCCCATGCCAACAGATATAATACCTTACATTAGACAGAAGTGTAGCATGAACCCACAGTGCTCATAGTACCAGTATACATATTGTACAATAGACCACCTTTATGGAGCTTTTCTACTACTTAGGGAATGAGGACGAATCGTTCTACTACATTACCTTTGAAAATCGGGTTACTGAACTCAGTTTAGCAATCGCATTATAGAATATTCGCATACAATAACTTATATATCACGTTGAATGATTAAGGTAAGTATTATATTGATCGCAAAATGCAGTAAAATCCTGCACTTTAAACAAATAAATATATCTGTGTTAACTATCGAATTTATTATTTATCGATCAAGAACTGTAGTATTTAGATCGAGTCAGTCACAAATGGTTTTCAGTGAAGAACATTTATTATGTCTCGTTGATATGACAAAGTCACCGTTTATGTTTACCGTGTCATGTTGATCAAAGTAATACAAATAGAAAAAAAAGCATCAAAGTACTCAATTAGCTGTCATAAAAAATACTATTTCCTAGACTTGAAATTTGTGATAGTAAATGTGGGTTCCTTAGGCAACTACTAAGGTTTTAATTCTGGTAATGAAATCCTCTATGTTAAAGCAATTTTTATCATTTACAGGCTTCGGTGAATATTCCGGTGTAAAGGGGTTATTAAAAGTAGACGTTTTGTTCGTCAGTAGGTGCCAAATTAGATGGTATCAGTTTTCCCGCAAAAAGGTGGCTCACTGCCTCGAGTGGTAATTTGTCAAATGTTGTCGGAAACGTCAAGGAAACAACTTTCCGGGATATTTATCACAATGTGTTTAATCCGACCCAAATAAAACCGAAAAATAAAAGGCCATCAATGGACTCGGGTTCCATTTTCAGGCATGTAAACTTCGTTAAAAATACTGCAAATTAAACAAAATATGCTGAACAAAATGAGCTGCCCTGCAAACTGACAATCCAATCATTATTTAGATATTATTTCCTTCGTTTTACTGAGCAACAGTAACTGATGTTGTCTAATCACTGTAAGGAAATACTTGTTTCCTGAAAGAAGAAAATTAGCCCTACGCATTAATTTCCTTAACTTTCAAGGAAATCTTAAAATTGATCTTTGAAAGTAATGTCAAACTGAAAACAAGCACGTATTTCTCTAAGAGAGGCGACGATAGGCAGCTTCATTAATGAGCACTTGATGGTGGGAATTGAAGCAGCTGCTGCCCCTGTCTTCGCATCAACATCTTCGCTTTAGCTACTCCAACTTGAACGTCATATTTAATTACATATTTGCTGGGACTGTGAAGCTTATTGAGTCACAATCAACTAGCTAGTGTGAGGGGGTATTCAAACTTAGGTTGAGAGAGAAAGATGGACGGTTGGCACAAGTTCTAGGTTCTGTGTTTATGACATAATAAGACAGATCTATATGGTGGATACATTATACAATTTTGAACACACATTAAGAACAGCATTCATGTTATGATAAATAAGTTGAAGCCAAAAAGTTTGTTTTCGCTGGTTCGTAGTAAGTTTACGATGAGGTAATGTGGTTTGTCACGTGCGAAACGGTATTATAACATGGCGGTTCTAAAATGGCGTCTACTGTCTACAACGGTTATTTTGGGAACCAGTGAAATTTGTCAATAATGAATTTGTTTTCCAAAATGACTACCATAATGAATTACATATTTGGAATTTTGTTAATCAAGTTTTTACATCTTATGAAACTAAATGTTGGTTATTAAGCACTTTTTTAATATCGTTTAGAATTCTCAATATATTATTAAATGTGTTGATCTGTTTTAATAGTTTTTACTGTAGAGAACACACGAAACAGATTCCTGAGCGCGATTCGCTCCAGCGTGAAATATTTCAGGGTTTGGTGGAGGTGCCGAGTAGGCCTAGTTTGGAAACTGGAGTACGGATAATACAGTGATGCCAAATTGTCGCCCATTTCTGAGCTCTACACAACATTAGCACAGTTTTGAAGTGCACGATGTAGTTTCGTAAGAACTCAAAACTAATTTAATATATTTTCAAATATTGTTGTAACTGTCTGGTTATTTCAAAACAAATCCACCTACGAGAGTGTTTCTACAATAAATATCCATTTGAATGAACAAAGAACCCGTTTAGTATAGACATTTAGAATGAGCTATATATGGGTCAGACAGAGTAGGTTGTAGTTGGCAAGATATATTGAAAGTCAATCTTCATGAAATATTAAAACATTAGACAACGAATGTGGCTTTGGGAGGCTGTTAATTCAAAGTTCCAGGTCAAAAGATGAATTGCCAATGAGCTATCTCGTTCTTGATTCTATGCGATTATATCTCTCAGGTCACGTCACTAGAAGCATGCAAGAACTCATACTGAAAGCTGTTTTTACTTTATATTGTATTCTATATTTTGTCGTGGATTGTCTATTACTTCAGAAATTTATAATATGATTGAATGTTATTTGCCGTTTGCTACTTGGCCACATTTATGTGATGTGTTTTATAAACATTTAATATGCATTTAATATGCTGCAGTGATCGTTGGTCCCCAACATTATTCAGTAGAATAATTTATGTTGTCGTGTCACCGATATTAATGTATTTCGTGTTTTTCATTTGTAACATTATTTTAATTATTTCATAATATTATGTTACGCCGAGCTTTAAAGGATTTGTACTTCTACAAAATGAAACTTTAATTCATCAATTAAAAGTGGAAACTGTAAACTAAACAATTAATACGATAAATCATTATAGTTGTAGCAGCATAAGTTTAGTTATTGTACTAGTAATAGTAATTAAATTATCTTTGTTAGGTAATTGACACGTTAACCGTTACTACATTAGAAGAAGTTTAATAAAGAGGTGATCATTTGTCTGCTTGTTGATGAATAGTTTTCTTATGTGTAATATTAATAAAACGTAGTATTTAGGTTCGAAACACAGAACTTCCAACATGTGTACAAGTTCTTGAGCATCTTCTCATTCGTGAGGATCATCATTTCCCACCTACACGTACTATATGCACTCATTCACATAACCTTTTTCAATCAGCGGTTCAAAAGAATACTCTTTGTAAAAACATAAACGGAGAAAAACACAAAATGGCGGAATACTCTAGTGAAGTGGAGTGGTCGAAGTACAAAGCGCCACGTGTTTATATTCCCTGCTTGAAAGTCTCTGAAATGCAAGAAAGCCTTGCTGTGTGTTTATTCGGTTCAAAGTTCAGGCTTTGTAGCGGATCATTGCCTTACTAAAGAAGATATTTGTATTGCTTAAACTGGCAACGAATAGCTATTTGCTATTCTGTGTCACGTACAAACATTGCTTTACACAATAGACACCCACTTTAATGTTCCCAACTCGTAAATTACACTTTTGAATAATTTAGAAACAATTAATGAAATACCTTTGGTGTGTTTTGTGTCTTTTTGAGGGTTTTCTAATGGCAAATGTTCGCCTAAATAGGTCCACCACCACCTCTAACTAATTCAGCGGCGGTCGCCCCATTTGTGCCTCACACACCCACCCCAGCATTATGCAAACTCTCGAGTTTATCTTCCCGAATTCATCTTGAAATGCTCGCTTAGGTTCATTTCGCGGTATGAAAGATCGGGTTGGAGGTTTTATTAAGACAGAGGGAAGACGTGAATGACAATTTCGTCTTCAAGTCTGTGAAATTGTGAGAAATGGTGCGGTACCACCGCAAGCGGAGTGTTCACATACTTTGGAACTGCAATATATCTTATAAACAAGAATGTTCTCGGACCTCCTTGATGGATGAGAGCTGTGACAAACCGTAACTGGAACCAGTAATGAGACTCTTTAAATTGCGATGCTTGCAAACTAGGGTTTGGCTTCTCGTTCACACCAGATTAAAAACACAAAGTTACAGTTGTGTTTACAAATTACAATGTCGAACTAAAATCGTTATTTATTATTGTCAAGGGGTATTTAAAAATGACAGTTTTTGTAAGCAGCCCAAGCACAAATTCTTCAAACAATTATGATTGTTGGCTTAGGGCTTTAAGAGTTTTTGGGCCAGACGTAAGTGTTTAAGACAAACGCAAATTCTGCCACTGCAAGCAATTTATAAAACTTTTGCGTGTAATCGTTTACGTTTCATATAATGCTGTACACACCTTGTCTATATGATTCTCTAATTTAAACATATTAGAGGCATCTTTAGAAAAGCACTATTTGTGCATAATTTCAAATTTATTATTTATTTTCTTTTTGGGGAGTAACCAAACCAAATAGGAAAAAATGTGTAATAAATGATCTTTTAGTATGTAACCATTTGAAACGTAAAACACGTATTCTATACTCTAGACAACAGTATTTCAGAATTATTAGAAAACACATTTTATTTTAAAGCACAGGTATTTATAGGAGATAATAAGTACAGTAGTTGTTTAGATCCAATGTTCAAGGTTCATAGATCAATGTAAACGAAATACGCAACGTTCAGCTAAGACGACCGTCTTTCAGCTTTTGACTAAACTTATTAAGTGATTTCCCAGAATTACATCATCTTTCTCAAGCGTTTTAACTGAGTTTCCCCCTCGCTTAACGCTTCATATGATTTTATTTTTATCGAAGTTAAGAGTGAGTGGCACTGGCGTTAACTTGAGTATGCATTACTCTGGCACTGTGTACCGATGCTATCTAGGTGTACCCCGAGCACACAAGGGAAAATACGGAACATTTATACGGAATTTATAATGCTTTTAAGATAGTAAATAAAGATAAAGTAGTGTGAATTTTTCTACCACACCAATGAGATTGTATAAAGTTAAGTGTTTGTGAGCGCGAGTTGTTTATCATCTGACTACAATCCGGTTGATGCGCAGAGTCTTCATCGCGACGAAATGCTAATTAATTTTGTTAGTCAACTCAGTTAACGAGATTTTGGCTCAAGTTTTGAGATATAAGGTAGTCATATTAACCTTAGAGGACCCTGTCTTACGAAAGTGGTAAAGTTTGGCAAGGCATTAAATATACATAATATTACTATTTAACATAGTTGCTGCCTTTATACCCGAGTCTTTATGCTTTGCCTTCCCCGCTTCTGCTATTATTTCCCCCACTTGAATGTTAAGTGTGTACTTTCACAGTTTGGTGCATCCACAGCAGTCCCACCACCTCAACGTCTCGCTAACGTGTTAAAATCTAATAGCAAATTTGAAGTTACCTATAAAATACCCACGGAGATGGCTCAGGGGAGACGCCGAGAGCTCCGATTCAAAAGGTTGCGGGTTTGATTCCGACAGCCACCAGTAACGGTTTCTCTCTCCTCCATCAAATACCGGAGCTGTGTCCTGAAAATACCCACACACCGTTCCCTTCCCCTCCTTTCCCTTGGGATTGTCTCCGTTTATCGAATTCCCCAATTGATTGAGGACGTAGTTGATCAAAGTCCCACTTCACCACACGTTCAGTTGACTGAATGCAAAGCCCACTCAAGTAAAATACCCGACTTACAATAGAATAGATTGTAGAATTTGTAAAAGGTATGACTGATATACAGAATATGTCTCTGAACACAGATGCTATCTAATGTTTGAGACGAGGCAAATTTACTTTCTAATACTATTTTTTTTTTTTTGTAAAAACACAGTGAAATTATGTGGCTACATAAATATGATTCTTAGAATTGACAATAATTGTAATTTAATTTGTATGAACAGCTTTAAACGAAAATTTTAATAATGTGATTTTTCTATGAAATTACCTCTAGCAAAATTTTAGAATAGGTAATTTCGGGGGAAAACGTTTGGCAAAAACTCTTACGTACACAAGTTCCACTCATGCTCCAGTAAAATCGAACGTGCACAGTGAACGAAAACATCGCATCAGCGCTCAGTTCATTTCATTTCGTGAATTTATTTAAAATAAACGGCGATTTGGGAGCTTATCCTTACTCTTAAATTACATATACTGTTAGTTCTCTGTATTTTTACACCAGAAGATGTGAATGAAGGATCAACATTATAATATCATCGCAAATACGAGTCTTCCGACTGTGATGGCATTTGAAGGTTAACATATTTGGGCTTAAACATAAACAGCGAAGTGTTGCATCCACTGAGCTGGATGTTGGCCGTCGAATAGAAACGTATCAACGTTATTCCCTGAGTTATCTTCGGGCAGAAATAACAGTTTTCAAACAACAACGTGTACATCGGATTGTCTGTTCACCATACCAACCACCAACTGCAAAGCTGTGAAATGCATTATCTCATTGGTACTTAACCAGCCCAATAAACAGTTACGTTAACATTGTTTTGCCTTCCTAATCTTTAAACCAGAAACCATCTTCAAATGACCTTGAATAAAGAGTGTATTCTTATTTAAAAGTGTCACGCGCGCACGGAAGAAAGCGCTTTATGTCGACAATGTGTTCTCGATTCGATGATTCATCGTTCGCTGTCGGGAAGTAAATAGATTGCAAGGTGCAACTTTCATGATGAAAAACAAAAATTATCGCTTGGGCTTCACGGCCACAAAAGGGAACTTTATCTGCCAATATGTTAAACCTTGTGACGGTCGCTTTCTAAGTCGCGACGCTCGAGCCAAGAAACCCTTCTCTGCTTCGCCCGACAGAAAGCTTTCGATCTCCAGCAAGATGTCTCGTTAATGTCAATTCAAGTGTACACGACACACTATCCGATAGCGAAGCCTAAGAGCTTCTTGACACGATCATCCGAGGTTATATGCCGAGTAGGTTAAGGGGAATAGCACGGTCCCCTAATTCTCCTAGCGGACTCTCGGTAAACCGCTAAATGTTAGTATCGTAACTGCGAATTAGAAGTCATTTTGGGTCTCAAGTTTCGCTTATGTTATGGCCGAGCCAAGGTCGTCTATAGATAACAAACCGATAACAGACCAGATAACAGACCGCTCATACCGTGAGGGCGCAGCTCCTAACCCCATCTAGGAACATCTCATGGTTACTTTTTTGTTCGTACGACTGGTTTTCACTGCTTATCGTTAGACAAATGTCGTTCATGTGAATGCATATGATAAATATTATTTAGAAACGTATAAACTGAATTTATTCTCAGCCAACATATTTGACTAAAGTTATTATAGCTTTATTTTCTTATTTCTAGCTACAGAAACAAAGCATCTTTCCTTGAAATAAATGATAAAAATGTTAACCTTATTCTATCACAAATAAATAAAGAGGTTCCTTAGTAATACTTCCCAGTAGGTTATACCTTATAATTAGGCAGGTTGGTGTATCTACTTTACGTACAAGTCCAACAAAACTCTATAGATAACAATCTAGAGTAGTTTTGTATCTGTTATTTTATAGAGATGATATTTTATGGTGGTTTTATCTGTATCTGAATAAAATAACTATTGTTTCTTTGAAATATTTTGATAAAAATAGAAACTACACTTTTGTATCTTACAATAGAGATGACATATGAAATATAAAGCCAAAATACTCTCTTGGTAACACTGCACATTGTTATGATACGCCACTAGAATGAACACAGATGTTTACTGGGTGGTTTAGTGAAACTAAATGTGAGCACAACAGAAATACGAAAACGAAACTCTAATATGATTCCTATGGTTTATATACTAACACATTCAGATAAGTTAATTTATTTTCTATCGATAAAATTCATATATTCCCGTTCCTACTCCTTCCTCAGACCGGCAGTTGGCCTCGGTCTGAGGAAGGAGTAGGAACGGGTTACTCCGAAAATTCACCGGTTTTAAAAGTCAGTGACCTTGGTATCGTTTTACAATTGTGTGTGGTGGTTTTAATATATATATATATATATATATGTATATACAAGGATCCACGACCTTTCTTGTTTTCAGATATGCGTTTTCATAATCTCAAAGCGGTTTATCATACATCCAGGTATTCTATACATCTTGAACTACATGAACATTGAACTATGATGTAGTAAAACCACCGATCTTGTAATGTTCGAGTCCCGAGTCGGCGCGACCTGAGTCAAGATCCACGTCCAAGTCTCCACGGCAACGGGGGCGTAAATACAACGTCAAGGGCCCTTAAGCTACCCTCCTTCACATGCATCCAGTCATCTCGTATACGAATGGTACTGACGATAAAGCGTATCCAATTATTATTATTTTCTATTATGAGTATAGTTTTATTTCATCGACGTTTCCTTTATATATTTTCGGTGTTTTTTATTGTTATTTTTATCAAAGGTTGCAATATAGCTTATCATAGGCCTACAGCATGTGGGACAATTCAAATATTACAAGTAAATTGATTGATGCCCTTTAAACCTACGAGGAAGAATGAAAATAAGAATTTTTTAAAAATAATGACTACAAAGAAATAAATTCAACCATCACAAAACTAAAAACTAACCTTCTAAAAATAGAGTTAATATAATAAACCTAAAATAAAAACCTAAAATTAAAATAAAATAGTTTTTAAAAAAACGTTCGAAAACGTCATACGTTTTGCGTTTGTGCAGTTCCCCTTTAGACACTGCGGCATTCTTAGGACATTCTATCTCAACTATCCACACACACACAAACTCTGAACCTAGGTTTGACGATGCAGGAAGTGATAATGTTCTACGCTTGTCTATATAGGGATTAACATAGACACGAAAATATATCTGTTAATCCTCATAGCTGTTATCAAAACAACTGCCTATCAAGACTTACATGAGTTCAGGGTGTCCATGTGTTAATTATGTTAAACTGAAGCTTGCTGTGTTGTCCAAATGGATATCCTGTTCTACATAGAATTTTTTAAACAAATTCCGATACTTGTTCAACAAGATATATAACAGATGATGCGTAGTAGTCGAAGTGGTTGGTTTAGAGAAGGGTATTAGTTCGTTTCGAATCCTGGCTTGGGCATAGCTGTCGTATGGCGATTTTTCTGTTTGATTTTGATTTTCTGTTTGACCCATCCACCGTCTCGATCACCATTGTTTCCAACATATGACATGTAAAGCCGCCCATGTCATCATCATGATCATCATCATCATCATCATCATCATCATCATCATCATCATCATCATCATCATCATCATCATCATCGAATTATTTATACCGTATTATCGTCACATACAGGCATTACAGAGTCATGCCTCATCCTAATCTACCACCCAGTCATTTTTTTGTCTAGTAAAACCACACAACTGATAACGCGAAACAATTTGTTTATTCGCCATGTTACTGTTCAATTATTAATGCTTGTTACGTCGCCATCTATGTAATTGAACATTTATTTATGCTTGTAACGTCGCCATCTATGTTATTGAACAATTATTAATGCTTGAAACGTCGCCATCTATGTTATTGAACAATTATTAATGCTTGTAACGTCGCAATCTATGTTATTGAACAATTATTAATGCTTGAAACGTCGCCATCTATGTTATTGAACAATTATTAATGCTTGTAACGTTGCCATCTATGTTATTGAACAATTATTAATGCTTGTAACGTTGCCACCTATGTTATTGAACAATTATTAATGCTTGTAACGTCCAAAACATCTCGTATGCATGACTTCGTTGAGAGCCCTCATCAACCAGTGCTACTCAAGCCACCGAATGGCGGGCGGTCATAATCGTAAGATTTACGAACGCCAACTTAACTACTCGAAATAAATCCATATATTGTATGCATCGTTCAGCAACTATTTAAAAGCGCCATGTAGACGGACTTACGATCCGATTTCACTGCGATTATTAAGTGAATCCTGCAGCTTGCTGACTCGAGTAGATAGGAGCCAAATCCAATATTCATGTTTTACTGCTCGATGCTACGGACGAAGTGTTTTCTTGATAGTTGGCAATAATGCTTGGGCGTCTTAAGTCCCTTACAATCGTTGCGGCGCCATTTTATTCGACGTACCTTGCAAGGCACTGAATATTGCATTACTGTTGATGTACTAACCTTTTAGGTACAATATGTACATGTCACTTTACACATGCGGTTGCTATACACACGAACATCATGCAACATTATGAAACATATCGCTGAAGGCAACAACTTCAAAGGCCCGTAGATAATCACCACGTGCATGATAGTGTATCCAATATTATTCAGAACTACTAGGGGGATTAGTATTTTTTTTTTTTACTTACATTTACGTTTTCAAGCTATCGCTAACCATCACTATTTACTGATCGACGATCTTGTCGTCATTGTAAATCATCATCATCATAATCATCATTGATAACGAATACAAGGTGCATGTTATTAAACAAATTGTTGGACTAACCAGTGTTCCTTCTCACAACTAATATTAAAACGCCATATGTCGAATACTTATCATCACTCTTCTGCAGGCTATCACCAATTTCTAGCATTTTTGTCAGTTTGTTTTATAATAGTTTAACTGTTCTACTGTTTAATTTTTAATACAAACTGCATGCCTGAAACGAGTTAGCATCATAATAATTTTGTTATTCGTAATTATAACTATCCACGATTTATAACTATCCACGATACATTCTTCATAGTACAGTTTTATTTAAACAATAACCGAGTCATATTGATGATGTATTCTACTGTTCTTTAATCTTACGAATACTCTCCATTCTAGCTTTATTGACACTCTTGAAAGTATCATACAATCCGTTAAGAAGTATGAGGGTTAAGGCTGAACGCTATTTCTGAATTAAAATTGTGCACTCAGACGTGTATTGAATGGAAGCGTGGAACATGAAGGAGCTACTATTTATTTAATCAAGATGCACATAGCTATTGTCCTTTTAAAACACCACAGGCAAACTCATCTTTCTCTGGTATGGATTTTTGTTGGCAACCTTTGTTGTAAACTGCGCTGCTCTCTGCGATGCGATGGGATGGGAGCTAGACATGATATCGACACAATGTGAAGAACCTGTTCGCACATTCCGTAGGTGTGACGGGTTACGGGTTACGTCGGCAGATTGATTATTATTCGATGGATAAATACAGCAGGAGAGCGTCTTGGGGAAGCGGAAAATTCGGTTTTCCTGAAGGAAAATTCGTTTTTCTAAACGTGTTCGGTAATATCCCAAGGTCGTCAATTCCATCACTTCAAGCTGAGGATCACTTGGCACATCTACTCACATGATAGGAGAATTATAAGTTCTCTATCGTAACAGCTGCGAGAAATAGTAACAGTTCTTTAGTCCAGGGTGTAAACAAAGAAGTGTTTCATTGCAGCTGTTAATTCATTATTAATCTTGCTAGGATCGTAAAATGAAGAAAACTCAATTTTGTAGGAATAGCTAACATGTTTACCTTCGTACCACGATGTAGCGTTAAAAGCGACTAGTGTTGTAAACTGGTGTTCAGCATTTTTTATTTTTTATTTTACTATAAACGACGAACTTATTTTACAATTTCTATGATGCTCGTCTGGCTACCAAACTGAAATTCAAGAGAAATATGGTATAAATTGTCATCTCCAATCTTCTCATATACACTGTGTGTTGTAAAAAGGAGAACTGTTAAAAACGACTGTGGAAACAGCTTTACTTCGAAAACTAAAGACGGGAAAGCTAGCATAATTATTCATTTTGTGGTTGGACCTAAAAAAGCTGTGCATCTCTCGCTTGACTCCTTAGTTCTACTAGTCTCATTATATAGATGTATTTGTTATCACTTTGACCCAACTTCACACCACAGCTTGATCTAATTACAGAGTACTACATAGAGGCCAACATCGTAAGAATCTACTTCTTATCTCTAAAAAAATGTACACTTTTAAACACATATATATCACATTGGAAGAGGTAAAAATACTAAAGTCAGTCGACATTTGTACAAACATCGCCGAGAGAACGCGAATGCTGAAACCAATCAATGATATTGCCTACATGAAGCAGAGCATAACAGCACTGATATAAACGAGGCATATCGCTTGTTATTTTGTTGTTTCTAACTCGGTAAAAATCTTACCAACACGTATCCGAGTATATAAATGTATCGCCTGAATGAGCATTTCTGTGCCCAAAACACAGGTAGGATCCCGCATGAGACTGCCATGTGGACTAATATGTATTCAGCTTTGAAACCAAGCAACGTTCCTGGGATTTGATCTGGGCAATTGCGTCCCCCCTTCCCCATCCCCTCTACTCGCTGGCGTAGTTGTAGCAGCCAGCGCTCGGGGTGAGAGCGCCACTGTGTATCTAGCGGCGTTGCCAAATTGAAAACAAAATCGTCTCGTTAAGAGTCTGTGCATGGCAGCAGAGCATTCGAATTGTAGGTTTTCTGTTCGAACCTAACTTTGACACGGCTACCTCACATTATGCAGCTGTTTTCTTAAAAAAAAATTAATTCAAGTAACTAAGTAACTTATCGACCGATTTTTTCACAAACCTCAAGGCGTTCAATCTACATCGAGGCTTGTGGATGGTCCAAATTTCAACTTGATCGGGCTCTTCGTTCGACCGCTATCGCGAGACATAAAACAACAAGAACAAACAAAGAGGACGAGTGCCGTAAAATTAGTATGGAGATGCTCGTTACGCTCGCTTAATCACCAGCTTTCCGATGCCGCATTCTTCAGGAGGTGCAGTTTATATGGGTACTTAGATAGTAAGACAAGATTATAACGGATATTAAATCCTAGCACTTACC
Organism: Isoperla grammatica; assembly: GCA_945910005.1. NCBI lineage: Eukaryota > Metazoa > Arthropoda > Insecta > Plecoptera > Perlodidae > Isoperla > Isoperla grammatica. The sequence continues at coordinate 10,396,329 of OX246745.1, forward strand.
GTGTGAGTGAGAAATACCTATGGAACCCTCAGGCAGAATGTCCAGTTGCGGGAATCCTACGTTCAACCTTCCGAATTAGATATCGTGACCAAACTGGGTCACCTATTACCGTGGAGGTAAGATTTATACGTACACAATCGAATAGCTTTCTAATATTTGTGTATGCAGGTCGAGTGGGTGAGTATTGAATAGGACAGGGTTCATATTGAATGGACAAACAACAACACTATTGAGTGATCAAAGTTCATTCTGTATATCTCATTCATTATACACGCGCAGTTTCTTTTGTGTGTGTGTGTAGATAGTATAACATTTTTTACCTTTGTCCTGTTTTTATTTGGATTGGTGAAAGATTGATATTAATAACACACTTTTCGTTATTAATTCCTTAACGGTATAAACAACTATAGGTATCATTTGTGTGTAGCCGTGCGACGAGGAAAGAGAGGGGTAGTGGCTCATCGTGCGAGGGGGAAGTGGGGGGGGGGGGGGGGGAGAAGTGTTGTAGAAGGTAATGAAACTGTCTCATTCTACGAATCGTGGAATATTAAAGCGAGGTTTTCTCCCTCAAGTTGGCGCAATACTTGACACGGCAGCGCAGTTTGTGACAGAGCTATACGCTACCATACTAGAATCTCACTCGTTGAGTTTTTCTTTTGTACGTAAACAAACGGTTTACATTGGTTGATTACAAACATGATCATGAGTAGGCGGCCTCATATAGACATACAGCTGATCCGTATCGAGGTACCGCGGTGGATTTTGTGCGTTACCGTAAATGTATGATAATAACTAGTAGACACTTTTTGGCTTCTGATTAATATAACATAAACAATACTTGTGAGTTAGTACAAACGGACAATAGGTAATTAACTTATATAATTACATAACATAACCTTACATGTCCTTACAATTCTTTAATCTGGTTTGTCATTTACAAAATAATATTAGCATAAGCTGCAAGAATGTAGGAAAGAGGTGTAATTAGAGAAAGCACTTCCGTATTCCACACAACAAAACAACAACCATGTTACTTTTGTATTATTTGGTAAATTATCACCGTGCATTTAAATAGTTAATCACTCAAAAAAATTCCTAGGTTTTGATTTGCTATGAGGTTTTTTGTCTATTACAAACATCAAAACAAACGTTAATAGACTCATTAAAGTTTCCACGTTACACGGTTCAATTAGCTATACGTATCTAACAACACGTTTTACGTCGGTGTTTTCCGAGATTTAATCCATAGATTTTAGGGCCACTTAAATTTGAATGAGACATTTGTTTAAGTTGCGAAGTTAATGACATCGTTACCGGATGATTTTGTCAACTTTCGCCCCTAGAGTCGCATAACCATATATCTCAGCGCTTTCATAAAAACAACCGGCTAACATATTATTCATTCGTTAACCTGCATTTTCACAACAAACGAGAACACTAACTGACTGGATTTTTATATCAATGCTTAACGCAATCAAAAAGTTTGAATGTTGTGTTTGAACAGCGTTTTACTTTATTTATAGTCGTGTTTGAAACGAGGCCACGGATGAATTGTTTTTGAGAGTTTTGAATTCGAATTTCAAACAATAGGCCCCACTTGATCGAGCCAGCTACTTACGCTTTTATAACAAGCTTCTAAAGGTGCTCTAAGTAAACCATGCAAGAGAAAATCACGTAGTAACGACGTGATTATCATCTAAAAACAAACATAGGCCTGTCTATAGCTTTCACGACAAACCATTCTGGAAGTTTTTTAAAATTTATTTCTAAATCTTCAGAAAGTTGACAAAATGATTTTTCTTTATTTTTCAAATCAACTACTGTAGTACATGAGTAATTTATAACCATATAGTTGCAAGCTACTACTGTTACCATCGTTCGTTACCATTGCTTTTTTGTAATGCACGATTGATAGATTCAACACTGCAAATGACTCTGCACTCAGTCGGCTATCTGTGATTTTAAAACGAATTTCATTATCAAACTTAACTTTGTTTCCGTTGTTAGTAAAGAGAAAGAAAGCGAGAGAGAGAAAGAAAGAAAGAAAGAGAGAGAGAGAGAAAGAGAGAGAGAGAGAGAGAGAGAGAGAGAGAGAGAGAGAGAGAGAGAGAGAGAGAGAGAGAGAGAGAGAGAGAGAGAGAGTAAAATTATCTTCCTCTTTGCTAATAAAATCTCACCCAGCACGTTAACTACTTATTCAGTTATTAAATCGCTTGCTCTGACCTAGTACTCAAAGTTTCCGAGGAACAAAGTAACCAGTTTACATGCGGTGATCCCGGGGCACCTCACTGCCGGTGGCCGGAATCGAACTGGCGACCTCCGGAATCAGAGATACACGTCTTACCGCGGAGCTGCAACTCTATCGGTGATTGGTTACTAATTGAAGCTGGAGTCGTGATTGAAAATTCAAGCCCACATAACATGGTATTACATGGTTTAAGTAATTCCGAGACTACATGGCTCACCGTGCACATTTTGTATTTTCTGATTTAAATTCTACTACTGCGTTACTAAAATAATGTTTACTTCAGGAACTGAGAAAAAACTAAATTTACCAGGTAGCAAGAAAATGATTTTAAAACATTAAGTAAATTGTTAAATTGTAAATAAACATTGATGTTTGCCATAGTAATGGCAGGATTCAATTGTCAATATATTTTAACCACCTGCAGCTTTGAAGTGCTTTGACTTGTTAGGGCCACCTCTAAGACAAAATGTTTGGTGAAACCGGCCCCAGTCTTCTTGTTTACACGAAGAAGACAAATCACTTCTGATGTTAAACATTATTCAAATAGTATCATTCGAATCGATGCTTATGTCTTTCATACTCGGGCACTATAATAAATAAAATAAATAAATTCACATTTAGAGTCTACCCACTCAGTAACGAAACTGATTTTCAGTGGGGGGACTTTAATTTAAAGTGACTAAACCAACCCTGTAGGCTCTAAACACCATCGACGAGTGAGCGATAACCAATCAAAGATCGATATTTCATATACGAAACATATGAATTAGTGATCGGACAGTGCGAACACCTGCGGACAAATGTCGGAATCAACAAGGCTGATTCAGAACAACTTTGAATTTATTGAGTGCTTCGTTGCTAGGACGGTTCCAAAGTCACCGTTTACTTATTCCTAAGCCAAGAAGTGATAGAACTGAATACTTAAATATATCCAAATTCCTCCGCAATGCACATCAGGTGCATGTGTATACGAATGAATCTATGGTAGATACCTAATTTGAAACTAGCTTCTCCATTCATGCATTTCGGCCTAGGCTATCTCGCTGGTATTGTCTCTTTCCCCCATCTTTATCTTTTGTTACATCCCCTTCCCCTATCTTCCAGCCAGTAGTCGTTAACGTTTCTCCAGTTCAGGCCTCCGTCATTTCTTGCTCTCACCATCGCTCGCTATTTCAACCCCTCGTCTAATTCGCCCTCCTATAGCCGGGAGATGGCTATGACGTGTTGGGGCTGCCTAGGGAGACCTCTCTCTGCTAATAGTTACTGCTCAGTGGTCAGAACCTCTAGTCCTCCTTCTATTCGTTCGTACTAATTAGCACGTAAAGTAGACCGCACGCTCCTCAATAAGATTCAACGTTAAGATAAAGGTTTATGGTTTATTTCCTACCAAATGGAACCTGACGTATCTCGTTTTATGGAATAGAATAAAAGAAAAAAAATAACGGTAATGTTTCGTTGAATTAAACAAAACCTTTCGTGTAACGTTTGTCAAGAGGAGCTCTCCCTCGTATACGAATAAAAGCGTGTCGCTTCAATTGGTACTTTCCAGGTTTGTTCACTCGAAATGAATTCTATATGCGAATGGGTGTGTTATTTGTTTGGTGGAAATGGAAACGGGTGCACCTGATACTAAACCGTATCGTGTCACCGACAGCGGACAGTGACGGATGCAATTCCGTGGGGTGTACACACTCGGTATCGCGCGTACAATTTAGACATTCATAACCGCACACTGTTGTTATGTATCACAGTATCGGGTTGTTAAATAGGCACTCAACTCAAATCTGACGGTTTTGATAGCAAAATTAAATGATTTAGATTCGTAAATAAATTAAAAAGGAATTTAATTTTATCTTTTATTCAAACTGGTGAAAAGTGTTTAACTTTCAGGTAATATTACAGTAAATTGAGTGTGACTACGCAATATGTAGTATTTACTCGAAGTAATACTGCAGTATCATGATGTGTTCCTTATTTTTAACGTGGAAGCGCAGTGTTTTAAGCAGATGAAATACATATTGTTGCTACAGCGGTTTGGAGGTGTGCAAGGAGAGAACTTGGACTGTTAGGTAGCTGCGATTGCCAGGTAGAGAAGTGGACTGTTAAATGATAAGGTTGAGTGCGTACGAGATGAGAGAGGCGCTGTGAATAATGCGTCGCGACGTCGTGCGTGCACTCAGGTGCATGCACGGTGCATTTAGGTGCGTGCATTCAGATGCGTGCATGCATTTAGGTGCATGCACTCAGGTGCATGCACGGTGCATTTAGGTGCGTGCACTCAGGTGCATGCACGGTGCATTTAGGTGCGTGCACTCAGGTGCATGCACGGTGCATTTAGGTGCGTGCATTCAGGTGCGTGCGTGCATTCAGGTGCGTGCACGGTGCATTTAGGTGCTAGCATGCATTTAGGTGCGTGCGTGCATTCAGGTGCATGCACGGTGCACTTAGGTGTGTGTATTCAGGTGCGTGCATGCATTTAGGTGCGTGCATTCAGGTGCATGCACGGTGCATTTAGGTGCGTGCATTCATTTAGGTACGTGCATTCAGGTGCGTGCACGGTGCATTTAGGTGCTAGCATGCATTTAGGTACGTGCGTGCATTCAGGTGCATGCACGGTGCACTTAGGTGCGTGTATTCAGGTGCGTGCATGCATTTAGGTGCGTGCATTCAGGTGCATGCACGGTGCATTTAGGTGCGTGCATGCATTTAGGTACGTGCATTCAGGTGCGTGCACGGTGCATTTAGGTGCTAGCATGTATTTAGGTGCGTGCATGCATTCAGGTGCATGCACGGTGCATTTAGGTACGTGCGTTCAGGTGCATGCGTGCAGTTAGGTGCATGCGTACAGTTAAGGGTAAAGTACTTGTGTGATGGTGCGGCGTGTTGACTGGGGATTATCTAACTGAGGTGTCGGTCACTAGCGAACTGTGCTGACTAAATGAATCACTCTTATACGCAAATGACAGCAGATAAGGGAGCATTGAAAATCGGGGGAAATGAGGGGAAATGGATAACAATGAATTTAATGAGACATATTATTTTCCTTTACACATTCATTCACCAAATGAAATGTACAATGTATAACTTCTCAAATAAATCGCGTTTCTCAATAGATGTAATCCAGTGCACTTGTCAAATTGTATAGTCAGTGCCAACTTTACAGCCTTCTGTAAAGCAAGATTTTAAACACTACATTGTAGATTTCAACAACCAAATCAAAAGTAGGTATACTTATTTTACGGTTGATACTTAAATAAGATGTGATAAGAGTATCATGTCGCTTATCAGTGGCGAGCACACAGTAAGAGATAACAGAACTAGTGAACACCCTTTGCTATGGCCAATTTTAATCACCTCATTATTGTTGTTGTTGTTGTAACTTCTAGCGGTAGTTAAAACCCTGCCGCTGATTCACCCCATTGACCGAGAAGACAGAAACCAAGCCCAAACTAGGACTACACCAATGTCACAGTATAAATACAATCATTACTATGTAAACAGTGAAATTGCCCTTATAGTAATCAATATCTATTAAAATGTGGCACTTAAATCACAATAGCCAGGCAAAGGCAATGCGGTACTCGTTAGTTACCCCAATCAATACGAATACTGCAGTACCTCACTAAATATACATCGGATCGAGTAACCTAATAAAACATTTCATTTCAACATTTATGTAAAACAAGTTATGAAAAAACAATTTATTATAAAATCTCTTAATTACGGGTTGGTTTGTACTTCGATTGGGGCTGAAATAGAGGATTCGTTTAGGGTAGAGCTGTTCTTGCACGCAACGCGCTGGTGCCGTAAGGAACTAGTAAAATATTGACTGTACCACTTCTCCACGAAGCCGTAGTGTCATAGTGGTGAGCCTATAACACATTGTCGTTACCATTCAGCTAAAATGTGCAATTTATCTCATATTTAGGAACAATTTAAATAAAGTCTAAAATTTGATTTACAAATCTAATTTGTAATATAACAAACTAACAAATTTAATTTTTAAATTTAATTTAATCTAAAATTTTAAAAATATATTTTTTTGTTATTTGTATTTAACTGTTTTGGGCTTTCATCTTATTAAAACAATTGCGATTATTTAATGTTGATTTACGTAGCTTCTAAATAAATTACAATAAAGTTAAAAATATCCAAACAAAAAGTGTAATACAAACTATAAAAAAATCTTCTGTGGAAGTATACGATGCTATTCCAATGACTTGGGTAACATGATGGAATGCAACAGTGCGAGCCACGTGAAGTTGAAAACACGATCGGGTTAGACTTAGGATTTTCTTGGTTTTGACGCTCCCCTGCTGCTCCCCTCCATCGCTATGTGACCACCCCTTACCCCCGTGACAACCCAACAATCATATTGCCATATTATATTGTTTAAATATAATATTTTATTTATTATAATATATAATTCTTTAAATATGTTTTCATATTATATTATTTATAATAATCAGTCACATTTGTTATGCTGGGTAGTGTCACATAACTAGAGTGAGCTTCAAACTATGTCAAACTAAAAATATCTGCACTCTAGTTACTACTACTTACACAGTTGTGCAGTGGTGGCGATTCTATCCCACAATCGTGACTGAAGGTTACAATGCTGGGATTGAGTCGCACCTGACCTTGAGCCAGTCCCGCCCCCTTGGCAGACAAATACTTGACAAGCACGTTATCATCAACAGACTGGTGATCACTCACAGAAACATGAAGGGTTGTCGGAATTAACATCACATGAGGTACAAACAAAAACAAATCCGGATAAATCGTCAAAACGTTCTCAAAGTAAGAGTGAGACTTGTGGGGTCGTTTGGATAAAAGTGCTCTACGTGCGACAATCAACTCTTCTCATCTTCCTCACCGTTTGTAAATAAGGCACTGTTTTTCGCAGACCAGAGTCGTTCATAACCGAGCTGTCACCAACTGTTAGCGTGGGATATTAAAATTAGTTCAACTCCAAATCACAACTTGCAAAGCTAAATAACAATTTCCACACTTTAAAATGTTTTCAAGATTGTAGACTAACAACTCATTTAATATGTTCTTGTAATTGTTTGCACAAATGTTTTCTGAAAATCAATTTAGCCCGTTTTGGAACAATGAACTTGACAAATTTGCCACTCAACTTTATTTTGACATTAAATTGCTCGAAATATAAAACATGTATAAACTTAGTTAAAGTGTATACCTTTATTATGTAACAACTTACTCTGACAGAATTATGACAAGTGGTTATGTCAATATAAAATAGTAAAATATAATTATTATTGATATCATGTGAATAATTTTATTCGACCAAATGTCGCGTTTAATATTCAGGTATTGTGATGTGAGATCAACTATGGATGTATGCATGTGTTATAAAAGGTGTTATGTTTACAAAGAACTAAGCTGAACAAGCCTGTTACACAGAACAATGTGGTAGCGTGGACGGGCCTGCCACTGATTGCAATCGCGCGCGATGCCGAAAATCAATACGGCTGAAACATTAATGCCTAATAAGGCGGTTGCAACAAATGACAATAAAATTGATGTTAAATAGAATTTATTAAATCAATGAGTACTAATTGGTCGAATTACGAAGAATATTATTCGCCATATTGCTACAACAACTATTAACACCTACCATCGGTGTTTTATTGCTAGTCCGGCAGTGTTTTATTGTTCTGTGATTCCTTTCGTTAAACATTTACTAATATTTTATTGAATGTGTTCATACAATCTCGGTCTAAACCAGCGCTAACATGTTAAAATTCAACTAGACCTTTGCCATTCACTTACAATCCTAACCAAAAACGAACTTATCGTCCACCTAACTTCCTTACACAGAATGTGCAAAACTCTTTCTTTAATCTATTCCACTCAGTGGCATTGGTACCTTTCAAACTTCTACATGTGAAATACCAACCTTGGTCGATTCTGTGACCTTATTTGTAGTAACCGCCATACTTCGACCCCGTTATGATCATCAGTCAAACGCTCTTGCTCGGTCTGTACAAAGTGAGGTTCCACGGCTGTGTACTATGATTCAAACCACGTGGGAAGAGATTTAATAACAGACGACATGGTTGGACTTTTTATGGTATTTTGCTATTTCAAACTGAAATCAGTTGTAACTTTTTCAACTGCGTGTTCAGTGTTCACTGTCCACCCTCTCCATGGTTGCCAGACTTGGTTCTACATGTAAGCTTAGCTTAGCGTTAGTCTAGCTGCGCTTTGATAGTTCAATTGGTGTATTATCGCTTTGTTATTGAGCGAGACGTCAGTGCTACTGTAGTTCGCAACTCACAGCTACAAATGTGTTGAAATAAAGGACTTAGTGTATTATTTCGTTTTTCAGCATTATAGCTTTACAATTACACCGTTTGACGGTAAAGTTTACACAACGAGTTAGCTTGCTTTGCGACTTATTCTCTCTAAAAGTATTTTTCATTATAAAAACGTCTTAGCCGTCCTGTACTCAAGCTTTGTACGTCGTGTCACTTGTTTTATTCCTGGTTACAGCCGATGCCTGTTACCATAAATTACTGTCAATAGAGATTATTTATCATTTACCACACGAATAAATACATCATATCGTGCTATAGAGAATGTCAACAAAGCCGCGACTGGGTCACAACAGTTTATCAACATAATGTATTGTCTATATTTACGGTTTATAGTCATGTGTTACAATTAGAGTTATATCCATTAAAGATAGATATTTCAGATTCAAAACGTTGTAGAATTATGATTCTATGAACCTTTAAATGATTTAAGGAATTTACATTAATGGAAATGGTAGGTCACTTGAAAATGATGTATATTCACAGGTTTTAACATATTTTAAAAAAAAATGTGTTTTATCTAAATATTTTGTCGATAAAGTTCATATATAATTGCATTGATTCAATGATGATTCTCCATCATCATTTCAAAAGTATTTCTGTACGCTTTACATTTAATTTATGTATTTTTTAATAATTCTTCTCCCGTGAAAAGTAGTTAGCTAGGCGGGGTTGGTCACCATCACTTAGTTAACAATGAACCGGAAAATTGGGGTCGTGCGCCGCTAGTCCACACTACGTTCGGAGCCATTTGGCCACAATCCAGTACGTGGGGGTGGCGGGGGGGGGGGGGGGGGGGGAGGGGGCTTGCCCTTCGCACCCCGCAATCGGAGGGTGGACCAGCGGCCTCGGCCACCCTACGTGCATGATTACAACCTCGTGAAAAATGTTATAATCACTATTGGAATGGTTCGCCTAATTAATTAAAGAGCAGCGTTTAACTAATCATGACACCTTTGTTAATTTGTAATTCAACTCATCGTGGCCGTTGACTGTAAATTGCTCTATTATTAGCGACTTCTGACTACAGTTTTTGTGTAGCTTTATTTTCTTACTAGAAGGCTGTATTTAACGTTGTGACTCATATGCCCAATCACTTTCACTATACAATCCTTACAACTTCCCTAGCCAAAATGAGATTTCTACTCTCGGGAAAACTTTACATCTGAAATGTTACATAGTTGGGATTCAAAGTTGAAAAAAATACTCTACTTGTACGGTGGATCGGAAAATAATTTTTACAAACTCATGAAAAAACAATGTTTTCATGATTTTCAAGATTCCAAGATTTGAAGATTTTTCAAGATTTTGTTATAAAACGTAATGTGACCATTTCACATTTTGCCGAATACATATTTCGAGTATATCTCATCTCTGTGTATACCTGTGTATGTATTTCATATATATATTATATCACACTTGTGGGGCTTTGTCCTTCTTGATGATAAATACATAAATAAAGTAATAACCTTTGATATTCTATCCCTCCATTATGTGTCTAAAACGAACGCTACTTATTCAACATTCATACATTTCTTTTCTTGTATATCAGTTACATCAGATTACACTTAGAAAGCAGTGTTGCCATTCCTCGGTTGATACACTTCAATACACGGCGTGATATGTGTAGAGTTGCTTTTACAACCAAGCTTGGAAATACCTCCACGAAAGAAATGGGGGTTTGTCTTGTAGAGAATTGAAATATGAATCTATGGTGTTGCTCAGAGCAATGTCATATGGAACGCTAGTAAACCACTGAGGGATGGGACAAGGGGAGTCAAACATTACCTCTATGTTAGATGTATTCTGCAGTCTACAGTGGGTTAATATTGTGGGGATACGGCCAAATGTTGGAAGTCACTTCGCATTCTGGACACCAGGGCGAAATATATATATCCATATTTTTACAAACCAAAGTTTAACTATAGAAAGCATCGTGACAACAACTCTGTGAAGTACTTCGACTAATACAAAGCGTTTACTCCAACTCGATGAATTGCTTTGTGAATACACGTTGAAATTATAAAGATACATAATATAAGTAGAGTAAGTTATGTCTATTAAAATGCTATACACTATGGAAGGGGTTACGCCATCACAATGAAAGACATCCATTGTATGTGCGGGATCTCGAATCCCTTCCCTTGTTTACTGCCAACAGACAGATGGTGGTAGTAAGAGAACGGCTGCAATAATCTGTCACTTATCTTTGGGCTCAATGCGATAATAAGAAAAATACAGACATGTTCTACTCACACGTCGAGTCTACCATTTGTCATCCATATTCCCTCAATTACAGCTAATATTTATCATATTCACTCAAACTTTAACGTGGGTATATATGGACATAAAATCAATGCGTGAAAAACGGAATTTGAAAATCGTATACATCTTAAATTTCAATTCAGATACTCTGAGAATAAAATGCACTACCGTATCTTTTTATTATTTCCAGTGATTCCTCGCGCAATCGTAAAGTTTGCGATTTTTCTATATCGCATTGAGAACGCACGCCTCAATAAAATTTCCCCATAGCTTTATCCATTTTGTCTCCATGTATTTGCCTACTTCGATATATTTCCAACTGACTTTCTCTTCTGCTCCGCAAGAATCTCTCCTGGGGGAATTTGAGGATTTTAACAAACCAAATTGAAAATCCTACCTCTTTCTATCTCCCGTCCCCATGTATATGTTTATAAATGGAAACGAGATATAGAAATGTACTTTGATCAGCGATGTATGAGCTTTGGAAATATAATAGTGGAGTGTGGATGGGGATACTGCAACGTACAACATACGGGAGTCTGCTTAATGTGCCCCGTTGCTTTCTGTTTCTATAAGGTCTACTTCTCGTACCTTGCGATTACTGCGTTATAACTGCAGGAAGTAATTGGGATAGGGAATTATTAGGATAATGTTTTACGAAAGATGTTCGAAACTTATTAACTTAAGAGTGATAACGCCATCACACATGCACACAAAGAATATTGCATTTAAACAAACCAATATATTCAGTAAATGTTAATACATTTTATACCTGTCTGGGGGTAATTTTATTAGGGCCACAGTCTATGTAAACGTAGATCGGACGAACCAAACATCTTTCAACGCAGTGACTAGAACTACCACATTGGAGTGGGTAGCGGTTCGGGGGCCAAGTGACCAGTGGCCGTTAAGGCCATAAGACACCCCTGCATGTCACAAGCTGTTGGCAGAGCGCTCACGGGGTCATACAAATACCATACCAATAGTTGAATGGATGTATATTATAGAAATGCAAATTGGTTCATTACAAAAGGTTTGAAAATAAAACAAAAAATACTACAGTTTTTCTATTAAAAACTTTCGATCTTGATAATATACTGAATTTAGTTCAGGGTTTTGGATAAAAAGAAATATTTTTAAAATGTAATGCCGTGTTCCCAACTCGATGTTATAAATCTAGAACTATAAGCCGGTCCGGGCCCAAGTAGGATCACAATGACGATATGGAAATGTATTCGAAGCAGGACAAGAAATTGTCTTGAACTGTTTGGACCCAGCTATTAACAACCACGCTGTTGTTTTGCCTCTGTTCTTATCGGACGGTTGTACAATAGATACATAAGAAGTACCCACATATCTGGCTGGCACTGCGATACGACGCACACGCTTCACAAACAGAACTCGGAATTATCGTGTGATTCAGAATTGAATAAACATTCTAGCAAAGGGTAGGTACGGTACCTCTACGTCCAACTCAGAAAATTTTAATTTTTTAATTATGTCTCAAGAATGCTAGTCGAAATTGAAATTCGATTCAACAGCGCACTATCTTTTCGTTTGGTTTTGAGGCTATATTCGCATCAGCCAATGGTATTTCTAGATTTTGTTCTATTGTTACAATACGATAATTAGTTCGAAATTGTATAAAAAATGTTAACCAAAGATGTATTCTTAAAATGTTGGCAAATAGATAAATGTATTGTGATTGGCGTGACCGAATTGTACCGACAGAGGTGACCCTGCGATAATGCTAATGACAAAAGTATTGCATGTATACTTACACGTTAAGTACATTGTAACACTAACATTTTCTTACAGCAAGCATCGGCAAGGCTTTGAGTAAGCTACAATATTATGCTAATTTCGATTTTGAAGACATTGTAATTAAATGCGGCGTCACTAACAGAGGATTAGTCAACTAAATTGGTTCTGTGTATTGGGACAGCAAGTTGGTTGCCAGACCTTGATCTATTGTCGAAACTTGACTTTGTTGACTTATACAAGTACTCATCTGCCACGAGTGCAAGCAAGCTTTAATATCCTACTGCCCCAAGGGAATGGCAGATAATTTGGATGTTTTTAATTACTAAACTTTTACTTTCAAGAAAAAGTGTAATTTGTTGTAATATGTGAAGTTTTTATTGTTCTGTATAATTCTAATTCGGTGTTTTTATTTCATTCCTGTTGATATTTTGTGTTTTTATTATATTCTATGTATTTTTGGTTTGTGTAAACTGTGCTGGGATAAAGAAGTAATACTAATAATACACTACCTTCGTGCACCACGGTATAAACCGGATACTACGCCAACTGTTTATCATCCGATATAATGGATTGATGTCTACCGCGAAGATACAAATTCTTCTATTGAAAATAAATTTATGAATTCAAGTTAAGCTGTATGACGTGAGAGGGAGAGAGACTGAGAGAGAGACAGAGAGAGAGAGAGAGAGAGTTATTGACAAGCGTGTCATATGCTCGTATGTTTGATCTGACCTGTTTTTTGTTTCTGAATAGGGCGGAAAACAAAAGTGATTTATCCATTTAACACAATGGGTCACCAATATGTTTTCACCAGACAGGTAGCGATGCCGCCATTTTGTACAGAATACTGAACACATACTTCCTTTAGAACTGTCGCTCCACAACAAAGCGTTTTAGTTCTACATCTTTGAACAATTTACATACGCGAAACTTGTGCCAGCCGGATGCCGTCTATGGGAGCGAAAACTTGTATCTATGCAATTTACAAAATCTGTGCATCTCTTCATCTATGACAAATAAGAACAATCAACAAACCCATTTGCAAATATGAATGTAACCGGCGGTAACAACGAATACCTCGATGGGTTCGCGGCGCTCAAAGCGCTTCTGCTTCTGCTTGAGGGGACGTAAACGCGAGTAGATGTAACTAATGAGGCTTGTCCACAGACGAGCACCAGCATACAGAGCACAGGGCTGTGTTAGGAAACATTTCTGAGCGTTATATTAGAGGTATAAATTTAAACACATCTTTTCTAGGGATACTTAAACCATGCAAGATAATTAATTCTAAGAACCTTATGTTTCCTAAAAACATAATATAATAACCTAAAAACAAGAAGCTATAAATTTTACTTGCGCAAATTTCTCAGTGTACTGTAACAGAATTCTTCTTCATTATAAAGTTGGAAACGAAAATATAATTTGGACGGCCGACGGTCGTTGAAATATCCGTTATGTAACTCGACCACATTTCGAAGAAATTATCGTCTCCGTAGTCCGTACTTTATTAACGCTTATCTGTTTGTTCACAAAACCAATAAGAACACACACAGAGTGCAACGGTTTCAAAAATCACATCATTAATTAATTATTATTATTAATGTAGTTGTGGTAATTGTTGTAACGAGAACGAGAATAGGCAGGTTTAAGAGTACAGTACTTGTGAACGCCATTCCAGTTTTTGTCATTTCCTTGGAATTACTTTTTTGGTAAATTTCAAATTTAGTATCACAAAAACATTGTTTTATTAGGTTTTAATTGTAATTGCTTGTTATTTTCTCTTTATTATTACTATCATCATCATTATTATTATTATGAATGTAGCTCGTCAAACGAAGTAGGTGTAGTTGAAGTATAACTTGCCAATGTGTGCGGACCACAGTTTGGAACCCTCTAGTGTTTTCTCCCTAGACAAACCGCACGCCAGACTGCGCTTGCTTTACCCCTAACCTTCTGTGTCTGACGTCTAGCGTAGCTATGACGCGCCATCCTGTATTTATAAGGTGTACTGGCAAGCGCACCACTTGCTCTATTGATACCGTCCTACATTAGACAAAACAGGCATGGGCTTATTTGATATTTCAGCTTTGTTCAAAAGTAAATTATGTTTGCAAAATTATTTCATGAATTCCAATGATTATTGATGGTGATGGTTCGGTTCTGTTCGTAACCCGCCACTGGCAATCCTGACTGAAAGTTTTTCCGAGGTTTCCCTCAGTCACAGTCATTAACAACACGGAAAACCCTTCTCCACGTTTCCAAATACCACAAAATCTAGTTCTGAAGAAGGGCGTGAATTGTCCCTGGATAGCTTTCCCACGAAAACTTATTAATTATTATTATTATTATGGAAGGCAAGTTGTCACGGATTTCTATTGGCACTTCTCTTTCCAGTTAATTACATAAATTCACAGTTATAATAACGATGCCCACTGTTGTGGAACATAATTGCAACAGCAATAATACATGGAGGTACATTAGTCTGCAGTTGGCTGCGCTGGACCTTTACCTATACATGCCCTTTATGTTTCCGGTGCCTGAGCTCCGAATTTATTTGCTCAGCACGCCACTGTGTAAGTAAACATGAAAGAGAGAGCGAGAGGGAATGAAGGGGTAGCGGTGGTGGGGGTGGGAGTGGGGGGGGGGGTCACGTACATACGTAAAGGGTTGATATATTGATTAACGCCTTTGAAAACTTTCTTTTCCTGGCCTGATGTGACTTGCTGAAGAGACTTTATGAACGCTGATATTACAACTCGCAAGCACCACAGGATTGTGTATTTAATTAAATACACAGAACGAAATTGAAAGGGCCAAGTGGTTTTAGAGAAAAATGTTATTTGTAGAAATAATTGTTGGGAAGGTAAGGAAAGGCCGTACTGATGTTAGCAGTGTGGCAGTGTGGCAGTGTGCGCCACAGTCATTTATCACACTGCTGGTTACCCGACCTCTCCTCACGACTGGTTATTGAATCTTGGGCCAGTTTACCTGCGGGAAATGGGTTAGATTTTTCAGCGAATTATTTATGCAAATGTGAATCGGGCCCAATGGATTGCACTGTGAAGCGGCGGGCCTCGTTGCTTCTGACGGCCGAGATATCTAGAAACAGACCGTTTTGTAAACTTTTTGAATATGCGTAATACTTAACGAATCAGAACCATCCCTAATTAAATTTCTCGTTATGAAATGCAAATATTTTGGAGTAATGGATTTTCTTATTGTTTTGTAAAATAGAATTATTAGCATCTTTTTCGTACGACAACTCAAACAAACTTTATTTCTGAAAAGTTTGATAATTATTTTTGTTCTGACAGGAAACTTATTTACTGAGAGGCGATGATAAAAAATATTCTTATTTTGGAATTGATTTGCATTTTTCTCTGGCTATTATTTGCATTTCGCAATTTGCCTTGAATTTTTTATAATGATGTTTCGCCAGGCTACCTTCGTAGATAGGTTTCGACGATTTTATTGCATTATTTCAGACATTCAATTATTTCGAAAGTATGAACTTTAACACAAATTAAATCGAGATCAAAACTCTTCTTTCTATATCATTTTGTTTGTGTAACAGTATTTTAAAATAGACTAGAGGCGCAACTTGACTGCTGATTAAGACTGCGCGTGCTAGCCTAGCCGCTACACACGCCTAGCGCTGTCAATAACATTAGATATGTTAGCGTAAACAAACATGTGTGGCTTTGTATTGTGAACTGTTGTTGTTGGCTTAGTGAACGAAGCACTTTCGCGTGACATTTCAAGTCAGTATTTACCGCCAGACATCAACAGAAACATAACTTCACCCGACAGAAACTTTCTGTTCTCCTCTTGACACGTTAATAAATTATACATTCGATAACGTTTAACAAACAATTACCCCAACTTTATTGTCCAGTAAAGTTACCGGTTATTCCTTGCCCCGTCCGCTGGCTATGGAAGTTATTAGCAAAGCAAGCGATAAGACTATATTCAGATATACAGATGTCATAATACTCGGTTAGCTGCATGGTTACCTGTCGCCTAGGTCGCATGTTGCCTAGGCCTGTCGCTTAGGCTGTATAGGCCTATATATATGTGTGGTAAAAGTATGTTTAGGTGTTGTAGAAACGAAAGGATTAGAGATAAGAGATAATAGTTCTTGTTTGTGTAAAGAACCATCATAATTATTGTTCTCCAAATCAAGATTTCCTAGAAAAACAGCATTGCCAATTGACTATGAGCCACTGGGGCTTTGTTAGAACAGAAGTCGAAATAATTCCACCCTTTAAAAGCGAAGAAATTGACAACAGCACTCAATCGATCTGTTGGCATTTTAAAATCAATGTCACGATCTGTATACAAATATCGCAAATAAGCTATAATCTTTGCTTTTCTACAAAACCTAGACAGACTAACTGCGTATATTTCGTCGAAACCCAATTATTTGAGCAGAAAGATCGCCCCAATAGGGAACCTGCAACTGACGTCACAGCCGAACTGCAACAATGGAAACTGATGGACAAACAACAACCTGTCAAAGTAATAGCTTTGCAAATAATGAGGGAAAATAATTAGTTTTAACGATAGTGACTACTCGCTAGTTAAAATGTATGTTCAATGATAGACAACAACGATCTGGAAGTTTGTAAACGTTTTGAACGTTTGTTTTTTCCAACTTCAGAAAATTTCATTTTTTGACGGCTTGTTGTTGTCCATCGATTCAATTCATTTGTTTCATTGTTGAGTTTTGGTGTTGTAAGTACCCCATACGAACCCTATGCGAACGTGCCGGAATCAGGTCCCCCAGCCTTTCGTCGTACATTACCTGAATTAATTAGGATGCTTGACTTGCTATTTACAAAACAAGAGGAGGTTTACTGAAATAAAATAAAATGTTTGTGAAAACGCATGAAGTCATTGTTAGGATAATTGGATGGACCGAACTTATCAGAATTGTAAACTAGCTTTGCTCCCAGTTACAGGTAGGATTTACACAACAATTACGAGTAAACAATACATTAAAGCAAAAAACCACACAATTGGTTGACCGTGTGTTTACGTGTTTACGAGAGAGCTTTGGTTTTAGCTTTAACAACTCTTCTCTGGGATCTCTACAGGAACGGTTCTCCACATCCACAATTCGTGGTTAGCGTTCATACTTCAGCCAAAGGGCTTCGTCGATACGTCCTTCATACTTCGGTACTCTCTTTGGGGGAAATAAACTGGAGATTATTAAAAGTAAAATATGAACACAGGTACAATTCAATTATTTTGATCAAAAAACGCATCCATGTGATCTTCGCCTACTCACTGAATAGTCAGGCAGATCATGTGGTCAACTAAGGGTGTGAAACATGCTTTATGTCCGCGGTAAGTCCACTGTTTGAATGAAGGAACTGGGTTGGATTCCCACATTTGGCTTCCCACTGGTCGTCCCAATAGCGAACCAAAGAAGTATCAGAGAGCTTAACTATCACATCCACCCGGGATTAGACAATGTTCTTGCAACAAGATTATTCCGTGTTCGAGAACTTTCAAACAACAAGGAAGTATTTTATTACAGTCGTTATTCCCTAACAAACTTGTTTTAAGTAACGATATAACGACTCTTAGGTTTGATCGGAAACAAAGTTATCGACGTTCAAACTAAGTTTTTGTTGATGATTTATCTGTTTTTTCCAGGCCCGGCTTTGATTTTATAAAAGTTCTCCTTAAGGTGCGTTTGGCTATCGAACGCTTGAAACAAGTTATTTCTTTTTTCCAACTCGTCTTTCCAAATCCTTTAGGTTAATCCCTCAGCTTTTCTTCTACGAGTCGTATATTTCAAGAGCGAGTCTGACTTCGAGCCATTCACGTCTCCCGAAACCTCGACAAATATTAGAAATTCCTTTATCTTGAGAATGTTGTTATGTGTTGGCAGCGTAAACAAGGCAAGACTCTCCTTGTTCAGGTCACTCGGATATATTGGGTTGCATTGATCTTGAATGCGCCTCATATTATATAATATCGACTAGTTACTGTGTAGGGAAGTAATGAACAAAAATTAACGTCTACATTTGCATTTTTAGTAACTCACATAAAATTTTAATAAAATAATGTTCATTGAAGATATGCAGCATAGTAACAATACAAATTACAATACAATTACTAACTAGTAAAATTTGCCTGTCAAAAGCATACCAGAGGGCGTTTATAAAAAAAAAAAATGAATTGTAAGCTTACACAAAAATAGTGAGTAAAGTGCCAAAATGAAGTACCTGCATGAAAGAGAAAATACACTAGCAATAATTAAATGGAAGGGGCGTTTATTTAATTTAATCATGCTGTGTAATTACCATCGTAAACGATATGACTTATATTAAATATGTAGTTATTGCAACGTTAATACTTATTTGTATGATAATATTACTCTAAACAACATATGACTGTTAAAAAGGTATAGCATTCATAGTAAGAGTAACGAACGGCTGTGTAATGACTATCGTAAAACGATATAACTTATATTAAATATGTAGTTATTGCAACGTTCATACTTATTTGTATGATAATATTACTCTAAACAACATATGACTGTTAAAAAGGTATAGGCTAGCATTCATAGTAAGAGTAACGAACGGCTGTGTAATGATTATCGCAAAACGATATAACTTATATTAAATATGAAGTTATTGCAACGTTAATACTAAACTTATTTGTATGATAATATTACTCTTCACAGCATATGACTGTTGAAAAGATGTAGCATGCATAGAAGAGTAACGAATGCTTGATATTCTTGTGCGGCAGGGGGAGAGCGAGTTGCTTTTGCTCCGACGACTCGAATATTTAATCTAAAAATTAAACTGTTTTGCTCTGAAGCCCTCTGCGGTTTCCAGGCCTTCAGTCTACCCGTATCAAGATTCATAAAAGCGTAGAAAGAATAGCTCAACAAAATGTTTATCTTTATGTAAACTTCCTTGTGTTGAATAGTAAAGATGAGCTCTCCTTTGCATTAGCTGAAAAACAAAACCTTGAATATGTTCCAATCAATGATAGAGAGCGGATTTGAGTATACATTAAATTATTTAATAAATAAATGGAACTCAAAGTAGATTTTAATATGTCTTGTTAATTCATTTTTTTTAGTAGAAACACTAATTTCTTGTTTATGCGTTGTTCGCTATGTAGTGAAACTGCTTCGCATTCACACACAGGTTACACCAGGTTTCAAGGAAATGCTTTACCTGATGGAAATGTTCACATTGTTTGTTTTGTAATGGCCTTTTTGGATCGTTGATTGTAATTGGGTTTTAACAATTAACACTGGTTTGTTGCTTGTGCGTTGGACAATTATTATCCTTATGGTAACCATATTTCGATTACGGTTGCTGGTATACACCATGAAAAGCAATTGTGGTTGTCGACATCATAACTGAAAATTGAAACCAAATTGTGTTGTCATTCACTAAACCAGATCAATAATTTGTATATATTTGCAACCCATTGGGAACGTGAATCAATACAAGTAGTATCATCAGTATTATCACCCTCTGTACCTCGATCAGAATAAATTCAACGACTTCAAAGTTATTTTCATCATTAGAATTCTGTCGCCAAGGATCGATATTAAAATCGTTTTGTGCGTTTTGCCTGGCAACTTTTTCAAGTCTGTATTTCTTTTTTTGAGCGCATGCCGTATTGCTCGGGAACTTGAAAAGGCGAATCGTCCCTGATTGTCGTTCCTTACAATGAGAAAAAAACCTCTCACTGAGAATTTTCGAGATATTTCTAATTTAGTGGAAAATGTGAAAAGGAATGATCGATTGATATCAGAAATTGCTGCATACAGACAAGCAGACGTTGGTTGCGACACAAATCGGATTGGAATGTCTTGCTTGTGCTCTGCAATTTATTTATGACTTCACGCTTTAATTGAAATTTATAATACATCAATATTGACAATTTCGTAGTTTTTGATATTTCAACAGATGTCAGTCAGTCAGTCAGTCAGTCAGTAAGTCACTCACTCACTAAGTCACTCACACAGTCAGTAAGTCAATCAGTCAGTCAGTCACTCACTCACTCAGTCAGTCAGTCAGTCAGTCAGTCAATAAGCTAGAACTATCTTCTTGTATATAACATACCGTAGCGGTGGTTCTGTAGTGACACGCGAGCCTATGTCATGTGTTCATAGGTTCAATACCCACAGTCGACAACCACTACTTGAAAATGTGCCCCAGGGTTTCTCAGTCATAATGTGAATATTGGTATTGGTTCAATTAACAACAGTCGGACATTCCTAACCTACTAAGTGGTCAGAAGAGCCGCCCACCAGGTAGAGCTATGTGCATTGTGCATCACACAGCCTAGCCTGAGTACGGTCTGACTAAGAGCACAGGAAACTACCCCAGTCGTTCTATGTGCTCATCATTAGGGACGCAGTCATGAATAATGATTGTTGACCATTAACGCCACCAAGTAGAAAAAACTGAGAGAGAGGAAAATGAAAGTTATCTCTGTGTTTAGTGTTCAGCATTTGGCGTGCGTTCTACCAAGTTACAAGCTCCAAGCTTTTTTATGGTTCTAATAGTTTTTTCCTAGTCGTTTCTTCCCGCGCCTAAACGATCTTCTCCTACAGTGGAGCAGAGCACAGAGAGAGTCACCAGCTGACGTTAATGTCATATTTATGACGTCTTTATCGGGCGACCAGACGCCGTTACTTGTAGTACCTACCTACGTACAACCGACGATAACGTGGCTCTTGAGAACAGCTGTTCCTTATTCATTCAGTTACCGCAACAAGTCAACATCGGGACCAATACACGAAGCTATGTGATGTGATTAGCCAATTACAAGCAGACTTACGCGTCGTATCTTGCATGATAGAGATTTCGATATAGAAGAGTTAGTTTATACATTATCGCATATATACATAATTTGACTGGTCCCTCACACAGAGAAGTAAGATAGTGTCAGTGGAGTCAGGACCGCCCACAATTAGTTTCTAACTTAACAAGTGAGAATCACTAACGTTTTTATCTAGTACCATTTGGTTGCGTTAAGTTTTTTGACGGAAACCTGCTAGCACGTTTTCTTGTACGTTACCGTCAAAAAACTTACCGCAACCAAATTGTACTAGATAATCGGGAAAAACGTTAGTGATTCGCGCTTGTTAAGTTGGAAACTAAATGTGGGCGGTCCTGATACTATTTTACTTCTTGCTGTGAGATACCTATAATACATGTTTAATAATGCACTTAGCGACTAGGTTATATATCGTCAGTTCATTCAGTCGCCTTGTACGACAGGCAAGGCCCTATTCTACCCCGGATCCAGACGTTGAATATAATATACATTTATACATAAACACACACACAAAATTAAAGATCCCTTACTTTAAAAACAGGTAAATTTTCGGAGTACCTACTTCTTCCTCAGACCGAGGACTGAGGAAGGAGTCGAAAGAGTACTCCGAAAATTCACCGGCTTTTAAAGTAAGTGACCTTGCTATAGTTTTATATTTGTGTGTTTATTTTTAACATTTATTCCGGGTCAAGAAGTTTCTGCGTGTGATATGTTTGTGTGTATGTGTGTGCGTGTGTGTGCGCGTGTGTGTGTGAATACACGCGTTCTATCTTGGCGATACTAAGCGCACATCGCTACCTCATCTCTTCTTCAACGGTTTAGTAATTTTTAGTTTTTTTTTTTTTTTACTTCAAATAACCTGAAAGCGTCTCGCTAAAAGCTTAGAAAGTTCTTAAACGTGAGGCCTTTGGTGGTGGTTTAAAGTATGGATTATCTGCCTAATCGCGCCTGTCACTATTCAGCTGGCGTAATACTTGCTGTCTTTCAAGACGGATCGTCCAAAACGTCAACTGTTATCGACGCAGTCTACTTCAATAATCAATAATATATTTCAATAACTTACAAGTTGGAACTTAATTTAGTGGCATTACGTTAAATCTCAACTCCTTTAGTGAAGCACCTACCTTAAATGAATTATACTGTCTTCTTTCATAGAACCTGCAAATACGTAATGCTAATAATATAATACCTGATCTAGTTTTAAAGGTGTTTGCATGTTGTTATTTGAAAAATTCGTATATACCACAAAAAAAATGTATTCCCTCTTTTCTTGCTTTGTGTTTTCGATCATATTGCTATTCACTACCCAGACAGGGTCCTGAACTTGATAAGATTTCATTTTCAACAAATATTATTGTTTGTTTATTACAACGCAATCATTCTCGAGAGTAAAAGTCTAGAGTGATCACCCGTCAAGAGCGCAACATAAAACTAAGCCAATCTATATATATTCCTTCATAAATTAGGAAGATACATCTTACGTTATTTAGTAAGGTCAGAAAGTGTGTTGCCCTGTGTGTTTATTCCGCCTCCAATGCAGAAGGTCCAGTATTGGATTCCCAGTTAGAACTTATAACATATTAATTATCGACTATTATGCATTGCATGTGATACAATACTGATCCTTCAACTCATCTGAACGCCCAACCGTTCGAATTGCATACGGACTGATTTATCCTCGTACTGATATAATATATACGTTGATGAGAAGTACGCATAACAAAGTATAATCTCATACGGATTATCAGCTGAACTAGTAATCATATTCAATTACTTCCTAATCGAATGCAAAGCGATTAAAATTAATCGCCTCTGGAATAGATCGGTAGCGGTGTAACTCCGTGGTGTTACATGTATACACACAATTAGGGAGGCTCATCCCATATTTTGGAGTAGAAGTTATTTAAGATGTATCGAGTTTTGCCCACAGAAATGTGATATGTCGGAGGTTTTGGTGGTAGAAAGGGGGGAGGGAGAGACGGAGAGAGGCAACGTTTCGGCTTGGGCGTCGCTTATTATGTTTTTGCTATTGAAACCACGTAAATGTGGTACAAAGAAACACAGCCACTTTCTCACAAACCGGTACATACATGATTACGAAAAAGCTGTCTGCGGTATGTGTATGCAGTCTACATGACAACTATACATTGCATTGTCTAATGTCTAGTGCGGTGTTCTTTCTCTTGCCCAAGTGTGTATACAACACAAATGCCAAATCTTAATTACCGACAAATTTCAAAATTACTTTTTCATAGCATGCTTGTGAAATATATGTGTTTTAATTTTGAACATAGTTCCCAAAGATATTGCAATGCGTGCTCTGTAGGTCAGATATTACATGATCGACATAGAGATAAATGCAAATTGACCGTTGTTGAATGTGAGTGAGGGAGAGAGTTGTGTTGTTTTTTGAGTAATTTACCGTGTTAGCATAATAACTGTAATGCAGCAGTTACATTAAATACATGACCCAGTTTCAATATTAAAGCATGTGTATGTGTTCATTCTTTTCCATCCCAACGACAGCACTCAAGTTTCAATTACTCTTAATAGGTGGGAGCTTAATGATTTGGTAGGGCCATGAATTCAATTGGGGGTTCTTCACAAAAATGTGACCAAACCAAATAAACATTGACGGCAACAGACACACTAAATCTATTCCGAAGCTAAAAATAATAAAGCTGTTGGAATGCGATGCGCACTATTTATAAGGCTTCGTGGTGAACAAGACGCGGAATGCACAGTACTAAAAATAACGCTAATAAGATAAGAAAAAAAAAAGTGAATCCCCTGGAAACCACTTGATATCAAACGTGGCAGGCGTTCGTTGCCGAAGACGGGGGCTCGATTTGGTTCATAAGAGCAAAATACTATGCGACAAATATTTGTAATATTACGGTTGGTATTTGAAATTTACTTTGTAATTCAGTTAATTGAAAATATCAACCAAATTAATTATAATATGTTTTTTAAACAGAATTTAGTTCTTTCAAACCCAAATTGAGCCCGGTTTTCACTTTTTCTATGTGATGTAGCATTATTGACACATGATTAAGGACCTTAAGAACCGGTTATTTCGTATTGTTCGTAATTCTCCCTCTGAAGACCAAAGAGGGCGTATTATGTTGCCAGGAAAGACGTTTGGCAACATTGCGAATCTTTAAGTTGTTTGGCTTTTTTTTACATTTCTACGGCTTCTCCCGAAAAAACTACGAATAACATAAACGATATCCGCGAAAGCATACGACACAACAGTATATATGTGTAGGGTGCACGTTCGGTGATTTCTCTCACATAAGCACGGTTGCTCATTTGATTACGCGCACCATTCGAAAAGCTGCAATTAAAACACAAAGACATTCAGTACCAAACTAATATGTATTGAAAAAATAAGATTTGCTTTACTGCCTGGAGTGGAAGCAACGTACAATTGCGTTATGCAAATACCTTCTAGAATGGCGCTATAATTACCACTAAAGCGAATGAACACTGTTTACCAGACACAAGTGTTGAAGGTTATCATAAATAATGAGATTAAGACAATAACAGGAAATAATATCTTTGACAATGTTGAATTAACTAATTTATACTTCAGAACTACACTGGCATACAAAATTGAAACGTGATATTTTCACATCTATAAGGAAACCGTCAACCAAAATGTCTATAAAATTAAATGGCTTTCATAAAAGTTTTATATTCGAGTTAAATTAGTTATTTGTAGTATGTTTAATTTTTATTTTATTCTCAAAAAGGTCATTATAATTTTGTTGTTTTGTAAATCAATTCATAAGTGAATAGCAAATAGGAAAGAAAAATGAAGAAATTGAAGATATCATATAAATTTTAAAAAATACCATCAATACACTAAAGAACTCTCAATAGTTTATAATTGATAGCCTTCCTGTTTCTTTTATAACTTACCAGTGATATAAATATCTCTATTGTTGTATTAAAACAAAACAATTGGTAAATAATTAGTTACACTACACCTCTGAAATTACATGTTAGGTCTAGTTTAAATAGTTGAGCTATGAGCTGCAAGTTAGTTTACCTAGCAGTAGTAGTTTATATTTAGTGTTAGTAATTTAAGATACCAATTCACTTTATGTAGACCTACAAGTACAATTTTAACTATACCAGAGCCAGAGCACTTTACCATATTATGTAGAGAACGTGCTAAGTGATTAGTGAAGCCATGCACAAGTACTCTGTCCTTATAATATGGTACCAGTCGCTCATCCAGAGAATATTATTGGTGTATACCACGTAAAGACCCTCAATAAAATAAAATCGAAATTGATTTGAATTTGGAAATAAATAAAATAAAGAGTGAAGAACACTTTAATCTTTGGGTTGGTTTAACAAAAGTTGTGTATATCCTACCATATTAGGCTGGGTTAAGTTAAAAACACGGCTTAAAAATAATATTTAAAGTAATGTACGTAGTTAAAACTACTTCGACTCTGAACAACTTGCAAACACAAGAGGTCGTATTAACGGCTTGACGTATTCCTCGCAGTAATCAATTAGCAAACCGCGTTTCTCGCCAGGGGAAACTTTTCTCACCTACTTCCTGACGTAGAGACAAATTACTGCGCTCAATAATTGGGGTGTAGCATTTTTCTGTGAGTCTCTAGCCGAGCCGAGGCCAGCCTAGCCGAGCCGAGGCCAGCTCGAGCCGAGGCCAGCTCGAGCCGAGGCCAGCTCAAGCCGAATTCAGCTTGTAGATGCAGGGATGTAACCTTAGCTTGTAGATACAGGGATGTAACCTCAGCTTGTAGATGCAGGAATGTGTAGATACAGGAATGTAAGCTCAGCTTGTAGAAACAGGGATGTAACCTCAGCTTGTAGATGCAGGGATATAACCTCAGCTTGTAGATGCAGGGATATAACCTCAGCTTGTAGATGCAGGGATGTAACCTCAGCTTGTAATTGCAGGGATATAACCTCAGCTTGTAGATGCAGGAATGTAACCTCAGCTTGTAGATGCAGGGATGTAACCTCAGCTTGTAATTGCAGGGATATAACCTCAGCTTGTAGATGCAGGGATATAACCTCAGCTTGTAGATGCAGGGATGTAACCTCAGCTTGTAGATGCAGGGATGTAACCTTAGCTTGTAGATGCAGGGATGTAACCTCAGCTTGTAGATGCAGGGATGTAACCTCAGCTTGTAGATGCAGGGATGTAACCTTAGCTTGTAGATGCAGGGATGTAACCTCAGCTTGTAATTGCCGGGATGTAACCTCAGCTTGTAGATGCAGGGATGTAACCTTAGCTTGTAGATGCCGGGATGTAACCTCAGCTTGTAGATGCAGGGATGTAACCTCAGCTTGTAGATGCAGGGATGTAACCTCAGCTTGTAGATGCAGGGATGTAACCTCAGCTTGAAGATGCAGGGATGTAACCTCAGCTTGTAGATGCAGGGATGTAACCTCAGCTTGTAGATACAGGGATGTAACCTCAGCTTGTAGATGCAGCGATGTAACCTCAGCTTGTAGATACAGGGATGTAACCTCAGCTTGTAGATGCAGGGATGTAACCTCAGCTTGTAGATGCAGGGATACAACCTCAGCTTGTAGATGCAGGGATATAACCTCAGCTTGTAGATGCAGGGATATAACCTCAGCTTGTAGATGCAGGGATGTAACCTCAGCTTGTAGATGCAGGGATGTAACCTCAGCTTGTAGATGCAGGGATGTAACCTCAGCTTGTAGATGCAAGAATGTAACCTCAGCTTGTAGATGCAGGAATGTAACCTCAGCTTTTAATTGCAGGGATATAACCTCAGCTTGAAGATGCAGGAATGTGTAGATGCAGGAATGTAAGCTCAGCTTGTAGATGCAACGATGTAACCTCAGCTTGTAGATGCAGGGATGTTACCTCAGCTTGTAGATGCAGGGATGTAACCTCAGCTTGTAGATGCAGGAATGTAACCTCAGCTTGTAGATGCAGGAATGTAACCTCAGCTTGTAGATGCAGGAATGTAACCTCAGCTTGTAGATGCAGGGATGTAACCTCAGCTTGTAGATGCAGGAATGTAACCTCAGCTTTTAATTGCAGGGATATAACCTCAGCTTGAAGATGCAGGAATGTGTAGATGCAGGAATGTAAGCTCAGCTTGTAGATGCAACGATGTAACCTCAGCTTGTAGATGCAGGGATGTTACCTCAGCTTGTAGATGCAGGGATGTAACCTCAGCTTGTAGATGCAGGAATGTAACCTCAGCTTGTAGATGCAGGGATGTAGCCTCAGCTTGTAGATGCAGGGATGTAACCTCAGCTTGTAGATGCAGGGATGTAACCTCAGCTTGTAGATGCAGGAATGTGTAGACACAGGAATGTAAGCTCAGCTTGTAGATGCAGCGATGTAACCTGAGCAGTGCAGTCTTTGCACTAAACCACTAATTGATTTACGCGAGGGTACGGTAACTGAGTATAACTCAATAGGGACCCAGTGTGCCTCACAGATAGCGACCCTGCCATTGAACACGAGTAGGATCAATTACAATCAGGCTGTAATTGAAAACAAATGGATGAAACTCCATTACGATAGTCGTATTACACGTTTTCAAAAATATCTACCATAGAACAAAGGGTTTTTAATTTATGCCACGCGTAGAAAGCAATTCAGTAGACAAAACAGGTTTAGGATTAATATTTTTGTTTCATCCTTACCCTCGCGTTGCAATTAGACCAAATGTTTATTATATGGGTTATATATCAAGACTTCAATGTCATATTGTGTGTGCAATGAGTTTATGAGAGATTTTGATAATTAATGTTTTAATGTTCTATTTTAAATTTTATGTCGTTCTATAATGGCGTGGCTAAGCTACATAACTTATTGCGCTATTGTATGTGCAGTGTATACTGACTGCCCTTGTGATATTATGGGAACATGCTACTATAATTGGTCGTAAATTATTAGAAACAAAAATGTGTTAGGTAATTAAATGTACCATCATATTGAATATAATCGTGTTTGCATTGATACGCATAGTGTTGTGTTTATTATACTTAATTAAATGATGAAAAATTGCAGTTGGCGCCAGCAGTGGATTAAAAACCTTGAATTAAAAGTGCGTTCATTGTGCAATCCGTACAAGTATTTAGAAATGAAAAAAAGGTGAATTCACAGCAGTGAGATCCGGTTACTTTGAAAGGAAAAGTGAATTGACGTGATTACTTGTTTCATATAATTTTTAATAATAATAATTATTATTATTATTATTATTATTTAATTATTATTATTAGTAGTAGTATAGTATAGTAGTTAATAGTATGATAATAATAATAGAATAATTTATATCATATTAACATATTTTCTCCTTTTACACTTGCACTTAATTAAATGTGATGCAATTTACCCAGTAAGGTTAATTACGGACGATAACATGACATATATCTCTAGTGTTGCCTTGCCAGATATTCACATTGTCCCTCATAACTAGTGATATAATTCACTTATTGTTGTGTTGAGTATTGAGTGATAGGTGATGGGTGATGGCTTATGGGTGATGGGTGGCCCCCTACCCATAGTCCATACTTTTCAAAGGAATGCACTCGACGCTTCCCCTGGGCAACAGGACCAACCAACTGATTTATGCTTCCTTGTGTGAGTGAAACGCAGCCACGAAGCAGCGCAGCAGCACTCCAGTTGGAAATATCGGAGTAACTGTCCTCGTTTGTTTCACTGTAATGAGCTCGTAATTTAGAACTCTGAGTTATAAGCTGGAGGCGGCCTGACAATCTACAACCTAACCAATATATCTCAACCTAGTACACCTACGACAATGGAAACTGCAACACCGTTTATTTCACTCATTGTATTAATTGTACGTTGTGTTGTGTTGTTTTGCGTTGTGTTGCTCTGGCGAACTTTCACTTTTCGCGACTCGGTCGGTAAATTTGCGTTCTGATTTAAATATTAAGATATGCATGAGAGCTATTCTAGTGGATACATTACTTGTCTAGTTCAGTTTAGAGTTGGAATAAGAAACGTATAATAACAGCCTTTGGTAATTACAATTGTTGATGAAAGGAAAAAGCAAAAGACGATTGTTTATGTAGGGGAATTAAGTGCATAGTTTTTATGTTGAAGAACGCCGACCACAAAGTTCTTTATCTACGTGGAATTTTTATAAGATCTACTTTAAAAACATTATCGGTAGTAATAATATTATTATTACGATTAAAATTAAAATTAAAATTAAAATTAAAATTAAAATTAAAATTAAAATTAAAATTAAAATTAAAATTAAAATTAAAATTAAAATTATAATTGAAATTAAAATTAAAATTAAAATAATAATAATTTTATTGTTGGAATACATACATACTCGGTCACACTCAGTGTTTACACGTTGCAAATTCACAACACAAATGCAAAGCCCTTCCATGTATTTACCTCCATTCAACTCTTTTTAAAAAGTATTACTAATTAAAAACTTAATCAAAGAGAAAATAAGGTTATTTCATTTATTCGATTTCGATAACAATTTAAAAATACAAAACATGCAGAAGTTAATTTATAATTTGTAGGGCCTTCCAACTCGCTCAGCGAAAGTTTTTGCAATTTAGTCCCCCCATCCCCCCACCCCCCTCCTCAGACCTGTCTCAAGTGAGCACGGGTCCGATGACTTTATCAACCGATATTTGTTTTCACTACATCGATCGGCGTAGTTTATTACTGGGCTGCCCGGTTCACTAAATTTATTAACAGTTTCTGGAAGTAAATTAGGGTTGATAATCATGTGCGGGGGACATTTACCTGCAAAATGTTCACGGCTAAATTCTCAGCATCGCTTACATACCAAAATGGTTGCGGCTACGTAGCCCTTATTCACAAACATATCAATATGGATGGCATTATATAAACTACATAAAGATATAACATATGGGATGTATTAGATCTTTTAAACCTACTGTAATTATAGTTATTAGTATAAACAACCATATTCGACAATTCATTGAGAAAAATAAGCATCGTTTAAGGATTATTATTGTTAAATCATTATATTTCTCGGCTTGTACTAAAAAATTTAAGAAAATATCGAAAATAAAAATAAAAATAAAAAATAAATAAATAAATATCCATTAAAATAAAAATAAAATAAAAGTATCGGATACGAAGTTCAAATAATGAGTGACAAAAATTGATTCTATAAAATTACATTTACTTCAGGGCAGGACCTAAACGTACATCATTCAATATGAAACAAATGTTTTCCTAAATGTCTAGTTCATTTTGTAAAATAAAATCCAAAAATGAATTTAAAAAAAATACTTATGATTCACCTGTATTACAGATCAATGTACCTGTAAAGCCTATTGTTTATGTCTAATGTGAAAACAATGCAGGTAACCGCATTGTCGGTCACGAGTATCAGTGGACCCGGCACCCCCACCAAACAGAGTGGATATTGAATGCATGGTGAAGTATTCATTCATATGACTACCAATACATGCAATACATTCAACAAAAACTATTCAGCACATGGTAAAGTATATCGCTTTAACACATTTTTATGCTATTGCAGAAAAAACTAAAATTCCATGGATACAAGCGTACAATGTCAATATTGTCACTTTCAAGTGAGTCGTGTTATTGTGAATTCATAGTTCCCACGTGACGTCACAGCGGCCATGATTGCGACACAATTGAGAAGGACCAATCCTAAATCGCTGGCAAATACTTTTCAAATTTAATAAATAAGGCTAATTTAGAATTTAAAAACTAAACATAAGTAATAAAAAAATAAAAAACTACCACATATAGAAAATGTATTTAAAAAATAGGCTGGATTTTAAAGAACTAAGAATTAATGTGTTCTTCCACAACAGCCTTCAATTGTTTCTCTATGCCAACGTGAAAGTTTCATCACAAATGTGGCCGCCACGCGCAAAGATGTGACGTATGTGCAACCTATGAATACTTGTAGGAGATTTTGCCAGATGGTAACAAAGTTCATTAGTAAAAGAATTCTAGTATAAGTCTGCAGTCCCTTGTTATATTTGTAGACATAATTGAAACCATTAACAGTGTGTAATGTGTGCATACTGTATAACAATTATAACCGTTCAACGTTGATACCTTTTCCTGAGGCACAACTTTAACAACCAAAGCAGACCGTCGACATTAAGGAACATTTTTACTTATTTCAATTTCGTTGTGAAAAAAAACAAATATTTTTACTGATTTAACGCAGGAAATATGTTTTGATTTAAAATAATCCATGTTTAATTATCAACATAAAATGTTTAATGCGCTACAGTAACAATCGATGCTCCATGAGATTAAAGTAATACTTGAACGTTCTAATAATGATCATTTTTGTTGTCTAAAATTAAAAAAAAACTCCATTAAAGTCACTACATTCATTTAATATTCTGTGTTTAGGAACATAAAATAAACCATATTATTGCAAGTTTCATGAAATGTGCTGTTTTATATTATTTATAACCCATACAGCCAGCAGGTAGGTTAAGCGTGAACAATATTCGTGTAAGCAGTCATGTATATAGGTAAACCATATTACTCATAGATCCAGGTAAAGTGTACGGGATTAACAATTTAATTGAAAACCAACACCTTTGTCACAATAGTTTGCATGGTACTAGATAACTAGACCATACATTATCTGACCTAATTTTAAACTTGGGAATTATTGTTGCAATGTTTACTTTTGTCTTTCTCATTACACCGAATAAGTTGCGAGTATTTTATTTTAAGGATAGAGAAGATAAAAAAATCTGTAAGTAAAGCGATAAAATGTTAAACGTGGACTAGGTGATAAAATATTCCCTTACTAGATCGAGTCCGCCGAACACCGTTACAACTTGTATTGCTTTGTGTAGGCAGTAGGCAGCACTCTTTGATAAAACCGGGTTCTTAAGGGCTTAGACTTGCTTAGATTAGTCAGTTAAGCGATCCAGTGTTTTAAGCATCGTGTCATGACTGATTTGTTCATAACATCTTCGCTGCTTCTTTGCCCACCCTTAGTTTGTCTTAGGCCCGTTTTTCAATCGGTCATTAATATTTTTATAGCTGACGGTCCGTTTGTTAGGTCCGTGGCATAGGGTTTGTTAGGTTACCTATTACGGACCGTCAGCTAACGGCCTCGTTAACGACCCGTTGGCCGATTTAAAAACCAGGCCCTAAGGTGTAAAGGGTACTTTGTACCTTGTGGAATAATTCACGTGTGAGACTCATTAAGGCCTCCCGACCTTCCTGCTCTAAATATTAACGCAATAACAGTTTCTGTCCATCACGTCGATGGTATAAGGTTCAATAATACTACTGACAGGGGGGAATTTTTCTGTAAACTTTAAATTTTAAAACCTTTACCTTATCGGCACAGTCATCTCAGTGCTAGGTAATTAAATTAAAATACCAGTCTTTATACTTTTGGAGGTTGAAATACAATACGGTGATCAGGTTTTTCTAAGTACGAGCACGAGAAAAATTATGTTGGCTCTCTGGTACATTCTAGTTAATACTCGAAAGCCATTCATCAAGAAGTAAATGACCAACCTCATTTCTATACATCCGAAATCGTGTTTAAATAAAAAGTTTAATAGAGTTAAAGGCTGTTTC
Organism: Isoperla grammatica; assembly: GCA_945910005.1. Classification (NCBI taxonomy): domain Eukaryota; kingdom Metazoa; phylum Arthropoda; class Insecta; order Plecoptera; family Perlodidae; genus Isoperla; species Isoperla grammatica. The sequence continues at coordinate 10,429,369 of OX246745.1, forward strand.
GCCCTTTATATCGATGATAAATAGCAGGTGGTGCTGTGTGAAATTTCCCCTCGTGCGAAATGCAGATGAAAACAACCAGTTATGGTATTGATTTCTGCAATGTTAAGTTAATGTATTTTTGGACTCAATTGGATTTGCTTTTATTGCAGCTTTGATACTTTTTATTGGTTGGATCTCACATGGAATGTTACACGGAATTCATTCAGCAATGGAAAAGAGGCACTGCACATGATTGTGTATAATCTTGTAACGTTTTCGCCGAAAACCATCCGTTGTATAAATAGAAACGACGCCTTTTATTGTATCCCCTTTGAATCGCAAACTATTGAAATACTACTATTTATTTGCACATACGTGGCTATCAGTTTGTGTTTAGTAATACTTGAACATTCTGAGCGTGGTTGATGTTTGGTTCACTCACAGGGCAACTTAAAATGTGAGAAATATTTTACATCATATGAACAGAACCAGTGTTTTATACAATCGGTTTAATATAATACTCTGGTATGCGACCATTAAAGAGCACATTACTTAGTAATGTGATTAGACTTTGCAATATATTTCAGTCAGGAGTCTTTTGATCACAATCAACAACACGATCTTCAAGTCTAAAACAATGTAAATACATTTCGATAAATCCGCAATACGATTGCGGAATTAAATATTAATATTGTATAATATATCATATTGATATTTAATGGTACAAAAATTATACTCAAAAAACAAATATTAAAATGTTATAACACAACATTTTAGTAACTCTTTTTAATAGTGATAGTGTTTTTAATAGTGGTGACAGAAAACCACCAAAAGTTGTTATGAATGAAACAATTCCATTCCTTGATATCTAGTATTAATTCTATATACAATACAGTAGGTGTAACAGAACGATCTTCGATTACGATTATTCTTGTGGCTTTGCTTCTCTTTTATCGCAATCATGCTATTCGATGCGATAAGAGATACCGAACAATTGATGTGTGGTATTCAGCTCACCACGCCTCTTGGTGGCTTAGAACCTAACGAGTTGTGCAGTACACCTTAGTACGAAGCAAACCTGCGGGGAGGTGATAAAAGGTTAACACTGAACACCCGCCTAACTTTTAATCGTATTTTAAAGTAAAACAAGATTTACGATATAATCAAATTAAGCTCGTTTTTTGCATTAAACAAGAAGTGCATTTTCTTGTTATCAATCCAATAAAGTTTGTGTGTACATTTCATACCAACCTACTTTATTTATCACAGTATAAATAAGTTACACGAAATGAGATTGCGCTTGGGAAGCCGCTCGTAAGCTGTGCCAATTTTATCGGCTAATTGATTCATAAAAATAAGCCCTAGCGCTAAACTTATACGATCGACTATTAAACTATACTGAACCTAGGCTAGTACATGAGTTACATCTGTGATTAGGTGTCCGACATGAAAGCGCGGTAGGCCTATGTGATTCAATTTGCTAATAAGGTTTATGGCTAGGGAGAGTGATGGGTGTCGGAAAGTTAAGCTTGTTTTGAGAAGAGCAGGAAACATCAAAGTTGTAACGGCGTAATGACCCTGTCTTTCAATCATGCTATAATTGGCCGCAAGACGCGTGCACTGTAGAACTGATAGACATATTTGCATGGGTGCACGGACACGTATTCAATGAGTAACTCTAAGCCATAAACAGTATTCAGCAGTGTTATATTTGAAACATCCCGTTCTAGTTACAATTTTATTTCATAATAATGATTATTATTATTATTATTATTATTATTATTATTATTATTATTATTATTATTATGAATATTATTATTATTGTATGGCTATTATTGTTATTTATAAAAATAATAATAATAATAATAATAATAATAATAATAATAATAATAATAATAATAATAATAATAATAAAAATATTATAATTATTATTATAAAAAACAATAAAAGCCATAAAATAATAATAGTAATAATAACAATATTATTTGTATTATAACAGTTACCATTTGAACAAAAGCACACAACATTTGTACATCTATATAAAATCCACAAAGCCCTTGAAAGGGCTTATCTGTGGCATAAACAAGAAAAATACACTCAAATGATTAAACCGTAATGGCAGATAACTAAAAAGTCAAAATAATATACAAAACAACAACTAAACGACAAAAACTGAAAAACAAACATATATAAAGAGTAAAAAGAAAGAAATGGGTACAATATAAATAAAAACACAAAATAAATTAGTAAGAACACGCAATGTATATACTCAATTACTCTAACGTTAAATTTAACAAAATCCACTCTTTTAATTTAAACTTTACTAAACTAAGGCAATTTAAATCACTTACATTTGATGGCAACTTGTTGAATTCATAAGGAATTATAAATCTTAAAGTTCTCATGCCATACTTGTTTATATAGGAGGGCACTAAATATCTATTTCTATGACGGAGATTCACACTACTGACATCATTTATAAATTTATATTTATTATTGAAATAATAAGCAAGCAACAAACTTAAAGTAAGTAAAGACGAGATTGGGAGCACACCAGAAAGTTGATAACGCTGTATAATGGAAAGGTTTAGATTGGATTGGGGGGGGGGGGGGGGAGGATTGGATATATTATTATTATTATTATTATTATTATCATACAATCTCGGTCAAAACCGGCGTTAACATGTTATACGGACGTAACGTCAAGTATTTTCATGTGTCTACCTTATTTAACTTCACTAATCACATGTCACTAGTTTAAACAGTCATCAATCTCGGTCAAAGCCGGTGTTTACATGTTATACGGACAATACAGATGTAATGCCAAGTATTTCCATGAGGTACCTTGTCCAACTTCACTCGTTACTGTCTATTAGTACTTGTTCATAGTATACACTGCATAATGATATGATCTTATTTCCGTTGTCTTCGTGTGTGTCTTCTTTGCGTCGTGTTACTGTGTGTACGGTCGTGGCCGATTTCTCGATGCCATCCTAGTAATTCTACTCTATGGACAATGGAAAACCACGAAAACCATGTCAGGATATTATTATTATTATTATTATTATTATTATTATTATTATTATTATTATTATTATTATTATTATTATTATTATTATTATTATTAATAATAATGATAATAATAATAAAAATATAGTAGTACTTAGCGCCTGGTAGGGATCTACACATAGATTCCAACGAATTATGAAACTATTGATAGAAATGGCATTTGGTTCAATAATGCTTCTTCTGGAGTAATTATAACAACATTCACCATCAATGTACGTGCTTCTGTGTTGTAATACTAAAAGAGTATCATAAACTTCGCTGAATCGTGACTGATATAACTTAGACATAGTCCTCCTTTTTATATAATACACTTAATTTTGAAATTACCATATAACAAATTGCAAAAGTTAATTTTTTTCTTTGTGTGTTAGAGATTTCGACCATGTATTAGACCAATAATAAATAATAATTAGTGTTGCCATCAACTTTAGCCATATGTTATTGTCTACACTTGAGCAATTACAAGAGTTATACTGTTTATATAGAACAGTTACGATTAGTAAGAGAGAGAGTTGTCAAATGGAAACGATAAGTGCCCTAATTATGAATGCAGCACTTTGTAACGACGTGTTAACCGTTATCCCGCAAGCAAGAGTGATGAAAGTCGAAACGTACACATTTTGATTATAAGGGCAGTGAAAAATAGCTGGTAAAACCGGTGAACGTGTAGTTCTGTAGAGATTAATCCTGGTTGGACGGACAGGGGGAAATGGAGTTGGACAATACAATAAATCAGAACGATCAACTTCACTCACACAAAATCTTTTCCGTCTTGGGTTTATTTGCGTATCCTGTTGAGCGCCATAACATGCAATTCCTCTTTGGTCGCTCGACGCGTACAAATTGTGGTCGCTCCACACTGCGTTTGAAACTACGCTAAGCCTTCAGTCTTCAGTTTGGGGCTCCGTCCACTTTATCAGAAATGTGATGAAGTTATCAACACGAAGATGATCCAAAGTGTCACAGTTTTTCGTAATTTAATTCGGTTAGCATGATAAAAGCTTTTAGAGCTAAGGCAAACGGACAGAGTACCGGTAGCGCCAGAATGCAGGCAGCTCGACGCACATCGCTGTGAGGCGGGTTGCTTGCTCGTTACTCACAGGCGCTCAGACAACTCGACTTGAGGACAAAGCAAGTCTGGCGATCTTACTGTACATCTCTTGAGTTTCTTTGGATGGGTTTCATTTGAAGTACTAATAATATTATTATTAGTTATCCAGATGCTAGGTAAATCATAACGCAATTTGGCGAAAAAATTTCAATATAAATAAAAGTTTCGGAATGATCTTCAATATTGTTACAATCATACATACCCACCCTCTCTTCCTTCCTAAATACAACTACGTACAAATACAATGCAATCGTCTGAGCCACATAACTGAGTAGCCAGTTGCAACATACAAGGGTCAAATACGAGTATACTGCGCATCAATAAATTACATATCAAATTATTAGAATTAATTAAGAATATTTTATTTAATATCGACGTAAATTAATAATTGTGGACACTCATTAAAGCCGAGATCTCGGAAGCCTGTGTCCTCACAAACCTCTAGCCATTCTCCGCTATAGGCGCCACTGCTTCAACGCATACTACAAAACTTATGCAATAGTAGTTACAATTACTACTATCGCTAAATAGTATATCCGAGTCTTGTGTTACGCGTATTATCTGCTGAAAGAAACATAACATATGCAGCGAGTTTTTTGTCTGGAAATAATCTCGGGTCAAGTTCTCCATAAACGTTACGTGCTTAGCGTGGAAAGCACAGCTCGACAGTCATAGCATCAATGAATTCCCAAAGAAAAGACTGTTGAAAGTTGAAAATGTATAAAACGTTGTGGGCCATGTATTTACTTTTCTCTTTCGGGATCTGAGTGACAGTTAAATATGAGTGAGGCGTGTTTCATTCCATGTCTTTTAGTTCTTAGCGCTTGCGACACGTTAAGAGTGAATTGCAGGCTCCAACTCTGCTTAAAATGATGAATGGGAGTAAAACTTGGGGGCCACAAGAAAAAACTTGTACAACCGCTTCAAACTCAAAAAGTTTTTCGTTTTATTTCCCTTGAAGGACATATTTTTTACGTGAGCTACAGAGTGTTTCTGGAAAATGTTCACTTGAAATACGCAAAAAGAATTGGATTGGATTTCGAACTAATTGAAATGTAATCTATAATCTGAATCTTTCTTAACTGTAATTACTATTAAGGAGAACGACTATTGACAATAGTAAAGCTGTGCAAAGCAGAGTTTTTAATCATATCTCAATAATGCTACATCACATCAAAAAAGTGAAAACCGGGCTCAATTTTGGGTTCGTAAGTTCTAAGTACTGTGTGGTATATTTATTTGTAAAATTGAAATAATCAGAATAGGTGGTTCAAATTTCCTTTGTAATTAAGAACATTTTAAATAACAATCATATTAGTTATAACACTGTGAAATCCTCACAAGCGAGAGAGAGAGAGAGAGAGAGAGAGAGAGAGAGAGAGAAGCAATAAAAGCAAAACTTGATATTTGAAAAAGTTATTATTTTAAGACTCTCGGTTTAGATCAGATCGGGCCGATACAATAATGCTGACATGATAAACTCTGTTTTAGAACGAGAAATATGTGGTTCAGTCAAAATAGTTTTACTGCTTGGATATCCTTGTAAAAGTAGTTATAAATTACACTTTAACAGTTAGTAGATGCTTCAAAATAGGTATAAATGTGTTTTAACTTTTGTCTCCGACATTCAGGGCTCAGGCAAGTAACAGTATAACATCTACGACTAATGTCGATCTGATACATTTATGGCACTAGTAGGCCTGAGCATTTTCTCATAACACTGTGCAAGGAATTACTCACATTACAAACAAATACATTTTTATTTGGGATATCCTACGCAGTTACATAATCTATCAGCCCCGTTGTATTTGAACATAAATTCTAAAGGTCTATCTTGTACAGAAAAATAATCTTCAGTACAGTATTTTATCAGTAGACGGAAATCTTCTCCGTTTACTGAGGATCCTGATACATACACATAATATGTCCCACTCACAGCAACGTGCAATTTGATAACACACTGCGAGTGATAAAGTTCAGCATTAATTCGGCGGACAAGTGATTACACTTCAAAAACTTAGGACATCAATCATAGCAACATTCCACCCGCCTCCCATTACAACTCGATAATTTGCTATTCATATGGCGGTTTGGTAAAATAGGAACACCGCTTTGATGCACATCCAAATACTGAAATAAAATTAAAATATGTGAGAAGAGGAAAATGAAATACAAAAGTACTCCAGACGTGAACTGGATACAATGTCTTGCAGACAACAACCGGATGTATTAGTGTTAACGGGATTGAAAGAAAAATATATTAATTTATTTATTAATAAAACTGATTTACTTAAATAATATACAATATAAATAATCCAGAACAGAGGAAAGAGAAAAGTCTAACGTTGTGAGTTTACAATATCAAAATGCGCTTCCGAAATGAGAAAAGTATATTTTACTATTGTTTTATGGGCGTGTAGATAAAGATATCTCCATATTAGAGAACAATGTTCCAATATTGAGGGGTTCTATAACATCTTGCCAGTCAGTAGAATTGTACAGTAACGTTTCGAACCAACTTATCATCAGTTGGTTAACACGTGTTTCCCGATAAGCTTTTGTGCTAACGAGTAACACTCAAATGTGTCTTGCATGAGCAGACATCGCAAAAAGCTTCCTGGTTTGGACTTGGCCAAGAGCTTTTAAATATTTAAATTAAATTAAATTATTTCCCTACAGTTACAAGCGAAGAGACAAGTTTATATCGAACAATGAATGTTCAATACATTATGTCACTGGGTACATTGGTTCTTTCGGTTTATACAGAAATTCTACAAAATCAAAATCCTGACTACAACGGAAACATGAATGAAACGAACCTTCTGTATACTCGTTTAGGTATAACAATAGAGGTTCCCAGGGCTCTGACGTCATCAGCTCCATTTTAGATAACTTCATCAAAAAACAATTGTCTGTCTCAGGCGCGTCAATCAACACCACCTTCATATCGTCAATTTGGCTTCGAATCCACCCCCAAAGAGGGGAGGGGTGTGAGGAGGGGGGGGGGGGGGGGGGTATGTCGCGGCCAGGTGCACGTGTGTTTGACGCGAGGGGTCGGCCCGGTCACATCCCATAATAACCCACCGACACTAGGGGAGTCGGGTCATCGGTAAACCCCGAACAGAAGGGGGAATATTCAAATTTCGGGGAAATGAGTAATGGTTTGGTAAATTAACCTTGAGAGGGAGGGAGAGAGGGAGGAGAGAGAGAGAGAGAATAGCAGACTACACGGGAAGATTGCTAGAAACGGAATTTAACATTTTGCTAATCAAAGAAACTCTAAACCTCGTTTAAGGTTAGTTTCAACCGAGCGCCAACTTGATTCAACTTCGCGAGATGGCGCCACGGTTCCGAAAATTTCTCCTCCTGTCCCCATTCTACCACAGCACAATCGCACCTTTGTTATAGAATCGGCGCGTCTATGTATGGTAAAGTACCGCCCAAGTCTCGACTCTCGCTTTGTTTGGTTGAAGTTGAGGATGCTCGTAAAATTAGCAAGGTACCAATTTCCACGTACTAACGCCATGTCATCATGTCTGCCAAAATCATATAGAAATAAGGTTTGAAAGCTTAGGAAAAAAATCAAATATATTATATTTTGTGATCGCATATTATTTGGCACGAAGTCTTGAGCATGGAACATAACAGATAATAATTAATGTTTAATCAATTGTATATTATAAATTACTCAAATTTCGAGTCTTGAATAATCTGCTGACAACAGCTTTCGCTGTTTTTATGAAAAGTTAAAATCATTTTCTAACAATGTAACTTCAACAGAGTAGGCTTTTGTTTGTTTTGATACGAACCACGTGAAGTTAAATGCACTTTCAGAAGATGCAAAATACTGGTAGATTTTGATAACTTTTCGTTCCCTTAATCAAAATTATACCCCTCGGAGTGCCTAAATAGATACAACTTATCCTCCGCATAGAGTAATGGTCGCACAACGCTACAGGAATTTTATCCCTCGGATAGACTCGTATCTACAACTTGAATCTCGAGATTACAAAACAGACACTCACATCTCAAAATCGGTGTTCTGTTTACTATTCTACTGAAAATGAAGTGAGAATAATATAGAGTGCGCATTGGTCCTCAGTATGAGCATCGAAGCAATTAAATGACTCTGTTAAAGTAAACATTGGTACGCGAAGTAATTGTGCTAAAACAGGTCACTAACCGGCACAAACGCCATCGCTGTTTCACTGTACCGTCGTCGCTAACACATAAGTGCAGAGCAACTCTTACGTATAGTTAAGTACAACATGACAAAACACAAAACCATTTGTCGTAACGAGTTAGCCAGCACGACAACATAGTCCAACGCTTTGTAAGTAACGAATTTCACATTTAGCTAAATTAAGAATTCAATTTATGATAACCCCTATACAATACGAGTATTAGAGACCTAATAAAAAGTTACATCGCCGAGACGATATAGTAGGATTAAGAGGGGGTAAACTCCTTTTAAAATGCCGTGTAAGCCCAAACTCGCAGAAAAACGTGACAATAGCCTGTTGATGCTTTTAAATAGTTGCAGGGAAAAGAAGTTGATGCCTCCGAGCATATTATGCTCCCCCTCTCTCTTTGTATATCCGCGTCTCTCTCTACCCCGTGAATATAACCTTCTTTGCGTTATTAAATGTCACCGGCAACTTGAAAAATGTGTTAATAGAACGTAAAATTAGTCTTATGGACAATCGTTTCGGATAATCTTTCAACCTATTAACAGGTGATTTGTGACGTAAGCTCACAATTGAGTTTGTGATGATAACACGCAGAACTGTAACCAACACATGTAGTCGCTATAACTACTCAGACTAAGAAGAGTGATCTGTATTTGTTGGAAGATTGAAACGTCATATTTCAGAGGTCTGCTACTGAAACCGTCGCTTCCCATTAACTTAATAGATAGAAAACATAATCGAATCTGTGATCTGTCTCCCCTACCTCGCCCTATGGCCCCTTGCTAACCAATCTGCTTATGGAACAACCCATTGCATACACTTAAGATGGTAACTGAATCAGTGACTCCCTCTTCACATGTAAATCTACTTCAATTTAATTTACCATCACAAATAAATCCTCGCGTCATCCACTCCCCTCCCCTCCCCCCCCCCCCCCCCTCCCCCCAAGTGACGTCGCGACGCCTTCAAGAGTAAGGCTGCTGCCGCTGCCGTCTTTTATTAGCAATGTGCACGCGTCTGTTTATAACCTAATATCAAGCGGCTCACGGAAGATAAAATATTCCAGCTCGTATTTTAAGCGCATTCTTTGTTATTTTAAGAGCGCTCTTCCCGAGACTGTACGGATAAACTGGGCCTCGAAATGCAACCGTCTACCATAGCAAACGATGCGTCGTTAGGTTAGGACATAACACCGATGCAGTGGCGTTCACTGTTTGATTCATTTTCTTTTCTTGTGGCTATTACTGAAAGGGGAAAACCCTTTGGGAAAATGCATGCATGGTTTTGAAATAATGCAAAGTTACCGGTTATTACATGGCGTAAGGGAATAGGCGTAACGCCTTCTCAAGGTATTCCCGGTTGTACTATTGGAGAGAATATTGTAAATAGATAATGTGCCTCCATCGTCGAGCATTGGGAACATCATTTTTAAATTTCGCAAGTAGTCGGATTTCTAAAAAGCTATGAATATTTGCAATTCTTGTATCGAACTCTCGTATTGCAAAGGGAGCTTCATTAGAATGTTGTCATCAACACTCTTTTTGAACGAACATTTTTTTAAAACCTACTGCCATCGATACATTTTTTAAATGTATTCATGTGAATATGTTTTTTTTTTATCAAAAAGTAAACAGATATCATTTTTTAATTAAACTCTGTAAAAAAAAGTCCCAGTGTTTTTACAGTAAATACTACCATGGGAGAACGACCATAAGTTAACTATAATTATAATATTTTAAAAGATATTTCATTATGTAATTATGAAAATAAAATTACATTCATATTTCGTATAAACCCAAACCTAGTGTTCTGGCTTCACAGCATCGAGTATGAGATACCAGTTTACAAGTGTGTGCTAAAATTGTCACCATAATAATTGTTTTGTTCCTGGTAATTACTCATTATTATGCTTGATAGCCAACGTCTGGAACATGTTTGTGAAATTAATTAGTTCCCTTATAGTGCTATAGCAATTTCCTTTGTTAACACATTCAGGCACGGGGGTAGTCTCCTATAAAAACCAGGCTAAACTAACGATTCTTTAGTAATGCTACATAATATTAAAACGGTGGTAATTTGTCGGCCCGTAACAGTTAAAACACTGGATTTAGAAAGTTTCAAATATTTCTTCCGTTACCTAGTAATTATGCACAGACATAACTAATAACAACGGTACCTAATGATCAAAATACTTATAATTTTTTAATCTAGTTTTTAGTTATTGAAACTTGGGTGTCGGGTAATGCCGCGTACATTCATAAAAATATATTGACGTTTCGGGTTGATTGCACGATCCATATTCAGAATTGATTCTTAAAGAGTGCACACAAAGTAGGCATTTGTTCTGTGTGTACTCTCTTCAAGAATTACTTCTGAATATGGACCATGCAATCAACCCGAAACGTCAATATATTTTTATCAATGGACCTGGCAATACCCGATAGCCAAGTTTTAATGACTCCGACCGCAAAAGTCTAAGGCAGGTTTCCGTTTTTAATTCTTACAAAACCACAATCTGGGAATTTATCACTTTTTTAATATTGTGTAGCGTTCTCAAGATATTTTTAACAACTTTAATCTCACGCAGTTCTGATAGTGCGCCTATAGCGAAGGGTAGTCTCTACGTCAAAAACCGCAGAAAATGTTCATTATTAAATTATATCTCAAGATTTCAACAAGAAATCGAAAATCTAAATCAGCAGCGCACTGTACTTTGGTAAGCCCTACAGCTGAATAAAATATTATAACCATTAGCGTAGTATTTTGACTATAATTCGATAATTAGTAATCAAATTAATTATTTATAAAAAAAACTACTGATTATAACATAAGTCACAACTTAGAGCATTCAATGTGTAGGGCTTACTAAACCACAGTGCGCTGTTGATTCGGATTTTCAATTTCGAAGTCCATTCTTGTGATATAATTTAAAAAAGAAAATGTTGTGCGGTTTTTGACGTAGAGGTATCCTTCCCTGTTAAGAGAAACCCAACTTTTAATCGATATTTTCCCATCTGAATGGCGGAGATGGCAAGTGGCAACCCTCGCGGGCACCGGGTTGCGCCCTCACTGCCCCACGCTCACGCATCAATCCCATGGATGCCCTCACACGACCACTAGTAACTTCATTATTAACAATAAATAAACTAAACGATTCTCTTCCCTATCGAGCCAGTGATAACGTCTTAATGAGGCTGAGGTCACAAACAGGTCAAGTACGTAAAGGCCAGCGGGAGATAACGGCTCCTCGACATAACAACCTTGTCATTCATAATGCGTGTTATTCGCGTCACGTGACATCACATGATATATGAGCACGTTACAGACTAAACTTCACACGTGTCACATTGTGACAACGTCTAAGAAACATTACACACACGTGTCATTCCCTGTCCGTAACATAAGCACGTTAGAAACTGAAGTACATACGTGTCACATTGTGATAACGTCAAGAGAGACATACATAACACACGTGTTACATTGTAATACCTTGTAAGTGAGACACAATACATTCGTGTTACATTATGACACCTTGTAAGTGAGACACGTTACATTATGACACGTTGTGAGACACAATACATTCGTGTTACATTATAATACGTTGTGATACACAATTTACCCTTTTTCAGTGTAATACCTTGTAAGGGAGACACAATATACACTAGTGTTACTTTATAATATGTTGTAAGTGAGACACAATACACTCGTGTTACATTATACGTTGTAAGGGAGGCACAATAGACTCGTGTTACATTATACTATGATGTGAGACACAATACACTCATGTTACATCATAATACGTTGTGTCTGATACACAATACCACTTTTCAATGTAATACCTTGTAAGTGAGACACGAATACACTCGTGTTACATTAAAATACGTTTTAAGTGAGACACAATACGTTTGTGTTACATTATAACACGTTTTAAGTGAGACACAATACGTTTGTGTTACATTATAACACGTTTTAAAGTCGATCGATGATAACTGCACATGTAATATAAATCATTCAAATTGTATGTACTGCAAGTTGAGATTAAGCTTGTGAATATTGTAGAAAAAAATATGCACCTACCGCTATTAGTTTTTTATTTATTGAGTGTTGAAATGCGTTGGAATTCCCTATGTTATACATTGTAACTGAACAAAAACCTACACTTTCAATCGTATAACTTTGCGTAGCACCTTCAAAAAGTAATATATTGTAACAAATTTTCGTCTTAAATGTAGATAGCTTCATGACTAACATGAATACGTTTGAAAAAGATGATCGAACGCGATCCGTTTTCGAGATATTCGCGTTGGTGTGTCAATTTTACGTCAAATCTACTCAAATTAGAAACTATAAATATACTTTATTAATAAAAAAATATATATAATTTCAAGAAGTTCAGTATTAAATGCTACTCATATGTAATAATTCTTGAAATTCATAATTTAGAATAAAAAAAAGTATTTTTTCATGTCGATTTAATTTGAATAGTTTAGTTGTTGTATTGAATGGGTAGTTCACTTCATCGATCGACTTTAAGTGAGACACAATACATTATAACACCTTTTAAGTGAGACACAATACATTATAACACGTTGTGAAAGGAGACACAACACTCGTTTAATCTTGTTAGAGAGGCACTTCACGTGTTATTGTCGTCATCAGTACCTGTGATGTAACCAACTGTTCTCTACCATTCTCGTAATTGCAGCATCTCTCCGCTGCGCCCCGAGTGTGATTTAGTGCATGGAGCAACTTTGGTGTATGTGTAGGCTCAACTAAATACAGTGGCGGAATGCTCCCTGTAAGTAAGTAGTGTATTTTCAGTTGATGGAAAATAAGCTTTCACTGACTACAAGCGGATGGTTGGCCACCTTTTTGATGAGGCGTTTTCTAAGGCCGAATGCCAAGAAATGCTTAATTTGATCGTCTCAATAATGTTCATCATTATTACTTCCATGTTAAAGTGCCACCTGGAGCAATTTTTTTTTTATATCCATACAAAAACACTTGAGTGGAACTAAAGTAAAGTCATACCCCAATGTTCAAAACAAATTTTTACATTTTTTCGGTCTCGTATGACTTTCAATATGTCGTTGCAAAGTTGAATTGTGCTGTAAAATCTGGAGCCAAAAACAAAATGTGAAAGCTGAATTTTGTGTATAGTGTTAACTCACCTGTGTTCATACTACAAAGTATGTAAACAAATATATCTATGATACTTGTTGGTGTATAGACTCTTGCATACGAAGGTACAAATATGTGTTTTGTTCAGGTGAATGAAAACATTCGCACTATAGAAACTATAACACATAGATTTGTTCCTAACTTTCTAGTATAAAAAAGGTAAGTTTGCACCGTATAAAAAAAATCAGCTGCTACAACTTAGTTTTGGCTACAGAAGGTGATACAACACAATTTGACTTCACAATGCAATATTGAGAGTAATACGCGACCCAAAAAATTTAATAATTTGGTTCGAATATTTGATAATACGTTAGTTAAGTTCCCCTCTCCATAGATGCATTTGTATGGATATTTAAAGAAATTTAATTTACTCTGGTTGGCACCTTAACGCATGCGTAGTGTGATGTTTAAGAGCAAAGGATACTTCTACGTCAAAAACCGCAGACAATTTCTATTTTTTAATTATGTCTCAACATTGCAACACAAAATCGAAAATCTGAGTCAACAGCGCACCGTGTTTGGTAGGCCCTACAGACTGAATGAAACATTATAATCATTAGCGTAGTTATGTTGATTATTAAATCGATAATTAGTAATCAACTTAATTATAAATAAAAACCATACTGATTATAATGTGACACAATATAGAGCTTTGAGTATGTAGGGCTTAAATAAATAAATAAAAGTAAATCCACATTTAGAGTCTACCCACTCAGTAACGAAACTGATTTTCAGTGGGGGACTTTAATTTAAAGCGACTAAACCAGCCATGTAGGCTCCAAAGACCATCGACGAGTGAGCGTTAACCAATCAAAGATCGATATTTTAAAACATAAGAATCGGTGATTGGGCAGTGCGAACACCTGCGGACAAATGTCAGAATCAACAAGGCTGATTCAGAACAACTTTGAATTTTGTGAGTGCTTCGTTGCTAGGACGGCTCCAAAGTCACCGTTTACTTATTCCTAAGACAAGAAAGTAATGGAACTGAATCCTTAATAGAAGTTAAAAAAACTTCTGCCTGAAACGAGATTTGAACCCGAGACCTTCTGCATTGGAAGCAGGGATGCCAACCACTGGACCAAACCACAGTGCGCTGTTTATTCAGATTTTCGATTTCGAAGTCCATTCTTGAGATATAATTTAAAAATGAAAATTTTGCGCGGTTTTTGGTGTAGAGGTATCCTTGCCTACATGCGTAGTGTGATGGTATGGTATGCAGGTAAGAGAGCGCGTGGTAGTGACCCACGGTATACGTATCGACCGCTAAAACCATGTCCTTGACCTAACAACACCGCACCGCACAACCATGTGCGATATTCAATAGTCAGATTTTACTGTTTATTGGAAGTGAGGTTTGAAATTGTTAGAGTGCTTTTGTCAAGGCTTTTGCTACGTGTGCAGTAATAGACCTATCTCCTTTACCCATGTATATAATTTGCGTCGTCCGTGAGCTTGGCTCTCCCCTCCTGAGTTAAACATAATCAGCAACGCAATATCATAAATTTAACGCAAGTTCTTTTTCGATGTCAACTAATTTTAATCAAATAATATTATTTTTGTTTTGTTCAATTTAATGGTAATATTATACTTTTTTTAATTATTGCTTAGAAGTTATGTGCATATTGACCATGCAATGCAATGGACAATGTACTACGTATGCAATGCACATACTAAATAGTATATAGACTAAAAATACACATTTATTAAAAATGATTATTTTATATGATTACAACCTTCATCGTCAGTATTAAATTAAAATCAATTCTTTTAAATTGGATAACAAACATTTGGATTTAATTACTTTGTCTCGAATTAGCTGTCTTGTTCAGCGAGAATGCAGCAGCAAGCTGTGTCATCTCAGAGCGAGCGGGACAAGAACTTCGATATACCATTGTTTTTCTACACTGTCACAGCTACCGTGCGATAATGTAATAACACTGAATTACGGTCACATTTGAAGAGAGCTACGAAGATAATTAGAAATTTCCCAGATGTGACAACCGAAAATGAATTGCTTTACGCTTTTTGCGTGAAGAAAAGTTTCAAAATCTACTTTCCTCTTGCAAACTTCTTTGGAATTGAAATTTTCGAGACATGCACAGCATAGGCTTAACTTTCCATCCGGTAAGTTACATCAAATAAATGTTCATTGGAATTCCGCTCGAAAAGATTCCTGACCGCAGAAAAATGTAGCTAATGTTTCACGCTGTAATATTATCTTGTTTGAGTCCAGGGTCCACACTTGCATTACTACACCCACGCTTTCGTATTACTGTCAACAATGGGATTAACTAACTAACTGAATTGTTTAGCGGTAAGAGTGGGTAAGACCATATGAGACGAGCGCTCGATGTTGCGGTGTGAATGAACAGGTATTTGTGCCGATGTATTACCTTACAATTCCTATCTCATTATCTTGTTCTGTATGCCGGCAGTTTAGGACACATTTCGAAACAGAATGCCGCTTACCCCTGCTTAAAAACTTTGCATGCTATGAATAATTTCGAATGTCATTTGAATAAAAACTAAATAAAATTCTTCAGATTGCGCCAGTTAAAGAATATTCGGAGTACGTCGCGTGTCGGACAATAGGCCACCAAATCTTGCATAAATGCTGTTCATTAGGATTAACGTTCTCACGTCAATCCGGCAGCGCTTTGTGCATCATACACGTTCATACAATTAACATTGTTGCAAGTATGTACGTATCATCATCCAGCCGCGCTTTGTGCATCATACACTTTCATACATTTGATACAATAACCCGCTGATCCTCATGACTGTTGCAAGTATGTACGTATCATCATCCGGCCACGCTTTGTGCATCATACACTTTCATACATTTGATACAATATCCCGCCGATCTTCATGACTGTTGCAAGTATGTACAAATCATCATCCGGCCACGCTTTGTGCATCATACACCCTTTATACAATAAACCGCTGTTCCTCAGCATTGTTGCACGTATGGACGTATCATTTGGCAACTATGTAAATCGAGACGATGATGACAGGAGATTTGAGACACGGGGCCCAAGCCAAGATTCGAACCTGGAATGCAGACACCATTATTTACAGACCACGGCAACTTCTACGTAGACATTAAAAAATGAGTATGTAGAGTACTGAAACATGAAAAATAAGGGAATATTAATCCAGACTCAGCCATCCACAGCGTGAATTGTGATAAATGAGTCAGAGAAACGCAGGCTGGTGTCGAATTTCAAACACAACCGTTTGTTACGAGATAATTATTGCGCAACACTCGTGATTAATTGAATAAATGAGTCTCGGAAAGTCTTCCCGTGATATTGTGTTATAGCGGATGGTGGTCGCGCGAACACACTTGATATTAATCATGGACTCGCGCTCACTCGGGATGATAGGAAAATACACTTTACACTTTAGACACTTAATAAATCTAGTGCGGGGATGGAAACTAGCAGGAACAGGGAGTGTATGAGAAGAAAACCCAATAAAGAAGAACTGTGGTGTCAACGGAACAACAAAAATAATAGCGAACAAAATTGGAAAACGTGCTCATATTGAAAGGGAAGTCTTTTTTTATACATACATGAAAATGTATTTTCTTTTTTTCTCCAGAGTTGCCTGGCAAATTTAGCTGCATATTACAGTAATCTATTTTCGAAACTTTTCCACAGTAAAAAAGTAGGTCTTAAGATAAAAATTACTCTTCTTGGGGCGAGTAGTAACTCGAACATTTTTCAAAATGTCCTGCCATGCAGAAATTACTTGAGAAAATCATTATAAAATGTATCAGCATACTTCCGCCTTTCCTACCCTCCATTTTCAAGCGAATACGGTGGTAAGAAAAAGAATATCAAAAGTTGGAAACGATATTTAAAAAAACTAATTTACTGTTCATCAGAATATGAGCAAGCGTCGAATTTATGGACAAAAACATGAAGGAGTCGTAAAGCAAGATTCAAGATTAAACCCGTTCGCTGACAAAAGTGTTAAGTGGGGGGGAGGGGGGGAGGGGGGGAGGGGGGAAAGAGGGGTAAACGATTGTCTAACTCAGTGCAGTAGAAGGTGAGGAATTGTTTCGACTTCGCTGGAGGAAAACTTGTTAAAAGCTCATTTTCTCGCTATCGAACAACATGATCTAATTTTGTAGCACACTTGAGGGTGGATCCTTTCTCCGCTGGGGTCAACTGAGGTCATGTGCCCACTACGTGATGCTGTTTTCATTACCTATAGAACATTAACGCCGGTTCGAGTCCCGCACAAGCAATCCTGACAGAAACGGTTAATGTTTTGACCCTGTCTCTATGACATGTGTCACGACTGGTCTCTTCTACTTTACAAGTATTGTCTGACTCTCTCAAGAGCGAGTTTATACGTCTCGACTTTTCCAGTCCACTCAGACGATAGGCAGAGCTACTTCGAGTACAAGCGGGAACCTTAATTAATTATTTATTTTGTAATTAACAAATAAGGCGGAATTAATGTAGTCAAAGTTTAAATCCCCAAGTTAAAGCAAAGCTACAATGTTTAAGAAAACTATATTTTCCGATCGCTTTTCACTGAAAATTTCAAAGCGACTACAAAATCCAATTTATTCAACAAAGGCGGTTGTAAATTAAAATAAAAAATTGTTCAGCAGTGTTAATAGAAAGGAAGTAAATTTCCTGATGACGTAATTAAGCTTTATTTCTCGAGTTGCGCGAGAGAGGAAAGGCATATTTCTTTCTCACCTTTCCCTTCTTTAATTTCCTTTGGGTGTTCTTTTCCGTTCCGCTGTCCTACGTTGACTTACGTATTAAGAAGCGTTTCTATGTTTAAGTGGAGATCGGCGCTCATTTCCTTGCAATTAATTACCTTTTTTTCAATATTACTCCATGTTTAGAATCTCTTATTTCAATGCGGCAGCGTCTCTTACAGAGAAACAAGATACTCCAACAAAGAAAGAGATAAGAGAAAAGAAAAGAAAGGAAAATAAAAGAATACGTACAACATTTTTAATTTTGTGCGATCTCACTTTCAAATTATTTTCTTTTCATCAATAATTAGATTCGTTCATTATAAAAGAAGGGGTAGTGACACAGAAGCTAATTGCAAGACAAAGGGCAGATATGATGGGAGCGAACACTCCCCTCGTTACGTCACAGCTGTTCGGGTCATATAAAGCTGTACAATCTTACATACAATACATATAGTAGTATAAGTAGTAGTAGTAGTATAATAGTATTTAGTAATACAATCTTTTCGCATCGTTCTTGCAGCGGTCATTATGACTGGCATCACAAGACATAATCTTATGGTGTTTTATTCATATCTTAAAAAATAATATTGAAGCTCAAAATCTTGAGATGATGCAAGCTAGAAAATACAAAGGTCTGCAGCCTACGTTACAAAATAATTAACAGTTGATTGCAGTTTTTATGAAATCAAATAGATCGATATCACTTATTTTTATACCGAATCTAAACGCAATCTCGACCTATGCATCCAGAATTTTTATTTTTTGCACACTCCAATCTCTGCTTTTCTTTATTTCCTGTATTGAACAACAAACATGTTTTGAGAAGCTTATAGAACATCTGAAATTCGTTGTAATGTACAGTACAATGTGTGCACTGTACGAAAATCAAGACATTATGGTGCATACATACCCCCCCCCCCCCCCCCCCCCACGCACACACTTAAAATGTTACACTGTCAATTTAATAGATCTTACTTTATCAAATAAACATTCTTTCAAACATCAAACTCGTCTCGATTAGTCTCGTTGCAAAAATATGGGACGTAAAACCCCAAATATCATCATCATCATCATCATCAAACATGAAATAATATTCTGACCATCTCAAGTAGAAAATAGTATATCGATTTTACATCCCTACTCGTTTATTTGTAAAATAATAAGAAAACATCGATCGGTAATTCCACATATATCGTGTTAGGGTAGGGATACAACCCGATGCAATATAAGTATGAGGGTGACTGCGTGTGAGTTAACATATTTCATCCTGAACGAAATGGGTGGCACAACAAAGAATCACCTCTGTTCAATCCCGTGACCGGCGACTATTAAGCTATTTCTTTAGGGATGTAAAGAATTGCTTTCGCTGGATTGAATATTGTTCAAAACATTCTTTTCCGTGAATTTAAAAGAAAAATTACGTGTTAAATATTTTAGAGATACGTTAAATACCAATCTCTCATATGTGCGCGAGCTATCAGTTGGTATAAATCTGTGGGGTTGCACGAAGGTTTCATAGTACAGCCCCAAGCATGAACGACATTTTATTACGTCACATGGCAAAGTAAACGTTCAACTTATCGGTCACAAAGTATACAGAATATGGTTTTGTGGAGAGTTAATCAAAATATTATAAAAAAATTATGATGTGAATTATCGAATTATAAAAATTGAATTGAATTGAATTGTTGTGGATACTTTTATCGTGTACGGTTTCCGGCTGAAAGAAATTTTAAAGCTCAAATTAAAAATAGAAAAAAAAACTTGTGACGTATTGAAAAGAACGATAAGTGTTAAGAATAAGTTTTATAATTTGAAATCTAAAAATGGTTATTATCTATTCCTTTTTATAAAATGCCGTAGTGTATCCTTTGTGTGTTGTGTTTTGAATGTCATGTGTTTAAATCCGATACTTTTTGGTACACATTTATTTTTATTCGTCGAAGTAAACCATTGTAATTATACGAGGAAATTAAATTAATTGTAATGCATTGCACTGTTCGCAAATGCTGCAAGTTATTTAATTTCAAATGGTCACTATGCGAATTTGAATGAAGTTCCTGAATGGGGTTGTTATATTAAACCACAAACTGTGTGACCGGTGTATTGTGGCCGGACCCTTCTCATATCAAGGCGTGCATAGTCCGGCTGAGTAGTGGACATGATCCCAAGACCCTAGCCACAAAACCTGAACGTACCTATTTTAGTTCAATTTCATCGGCCGGGTATTCAACACAATTGGATTATGCCCCGGTTTTTCAATCGGTCATTAACGAGGCCGTTAGCTGACGGTCCGTTAACTGCATAGGGTTTGCTGGGTTACAGATTACGGACCGTCAGCTAACGGCCCCGTTAACGACCCGTTAACCGATTGAAAAACCGGGTCCTAATGGTCTGTCGTGGAAGAGAGACACAACAATTATGATTTTCGACATATTTTGGTCCTTCTTTGACCTACCTGAATCATTTATTTTCTAAGTTTGTGAACTTTTATTAAATGGAATAAATACACTCGCTCTATATCACTTAAACCTCCTTGATCAGGTGCAGATGTGGAGAGGTCCCCCCCCCCTCTCTCTCTCTCTCTCTCTTCTCTTGATAAGAGTGATAAGAGATCAACACTCAACATCCTCCTCATAGGATTCACGTTGGTGGCTAACCCTGCAGAAATACCAGCAGCAGGTTGGCTACCTGCGATACTGTTTCATCACAATTCAAGCTTTTTATCTCGAGGTGCGAATGAATACACGAGTACGTTTGTTTTCAACCCGACGATGTGTGGGCGGCGTTCTTTACCTCATAACTGCCGTCGGTTTACGAGCAATAAAGAAATGTATGCTGCTATAGCTTCCATCAAAGAACTTTAATTAAAAGCTTAAAAACCGTGAAAAGTAAGGTTTAAGTTTTGATAATAATTATTTCAGAATTGTGGAGATAAAAGAGAAAAGTGTGGCATTGATGTATACACAGCACATTTCATGTATGTCATCTTTTCATACGGTTCTCTCAGCTCTAATTAATAGCTTCCTCGAGGTTTGCAGTGAACGTTTGATACTTGTTACTGTTGTCCTAACGTGTGACAGTCCCGCACGGTGACTACAAAGAAATAGATCAATCTCCCACAATCACGCAGATACCAGGAAATACAGAATTTCAAACATTTCAAAACGTAATTTGTGTGCACGGTCACCGACGCGTTTACAGGCTATAAAAATACATTGAATGGCGGTTTGTATTTGTTTCAGGAATATTTTCTCTCATCATGTGTAATTAATGGATTAAATCATAGGGTTTTGTATTGTGATAATTGTTATATTTCATGGGGATATTAAAGGCTTACCCGAATAAACAAATATTTTCACTACGCCAAAAACATTTCCCCATGAGATTTTTGCGTGAGGTGTGTCATGATAGCTGCTGCAGAACAATACAATTTGCGGGTATAATTAACGGAATAATAGAAACTTTTTTCTGTTTCCACATATTTTCCACAGCACCAAATGCTAAGTTTCTCGAAATGTATTTATTTTTTTCCTAACTTTTCAGTTTCATAACGCACTCTTTCAACTTTTATCCTCCACAGCTCATCCAGTCTCCACTATTATGGTACATTCGTTTTGTCTCCCTGCTTGTCGCAATTAAACCTGCATTGATTGCACTTATATAGGTATTTGCTAAGCTGCCTCGAGAATCACTACTTGGTAATTTCATTGCATGTTTATGATTGTTACATATAATTTAAACGACATTATTCTATGAATAAAGCAGCAAGAATTCCTCCTGCCAATGCTAAAATAAAATACGAGCCCCTGTTGCCAAGCCCAGCTTGTGCCTTGTTTTCCTAACATATCTTACTAAGCCGCCGCTGGCTATCCACGAGATGGGACCCTCACAACTAGAGAACTAGAACTCGAATAAAGATACAAACAGCGCAGGCCTTATCTTTGGGTAACTGGCTATCTCGCCTCCAGCGGCACTTCAGGACTGTATGCAATGCACCTTTATGTGCATTTCAACTCAACATCACCACCACTGTAGCATCTATACCGTTAGCAAAATTGTTTAAACTAAACAGTGATCATATAAATATGCAAAGTTTTAGCATAATAAAATGTATTCCGAGAGCTAAACCAGAAGCCGCTGATCATTGAAACTATGAACGCATGTTGACGTGTTTGCCTTTCATATCACATGCCACTATTGACTATGCAATCTCTAAATACACATATCCGCCGAGATGTGAGCCTGGTGACGTGTATAACAGTGTTAGCAAACAAACAGACTAGCAAACACAACAAGCCTGGCATGGGATCGAATACTCATCTATACACCCCATGGCAAGGATGCACGGCACTGCCACGACAAGCCTGGCATGGGATCGAACACTCATCTATACACCCCATGGCAAGGATGCACGGCACTGCCACGACAAGCCTGGCATGGGATCGAACACTCATCTATACACCCCATGGCAAGGATGCACGGCACAGGAATCTGTTTGTTCTTAAACACATTCCCAAAGTTGAAAATTGGGTTTTTGGTATCCAAGTTAAAACCAATAGTGCACTACGTTATCGTAGGTATGAAGTATGACATTTCTTCTTCCATGCAACAGTTGGGAAGCTGTGAAAAGCCATCTCAATGTTACGGTTCATGTTTAAAGGTTCGCGCACACTGACCCGTGGCGACCCGCAGCGAAATGAGCCGTCGTCGGCCGCCGACGCAAGGTACAGCGCACATTTGTCGGAATCGAAAAGAAGTATGCTTGTAGCGTGCGCTACATAGTCCATGTGGTTCTTAAGTTTGTCTTTTAAACAACACGTGATTTCCTACACCTTACATCTACTAACTGCGAGGATGAAACGCCGAACTGCGTCGCAATATTGCGAATGTACCCGAAGGTTATCGGAAATTCCAGTGGGGGTCGCACACTGGTACGAAACGAAGCACGCCGATCAGAATACTTTTAATGGGGTCTCGGCCGAGCACGGCCGATCGGCTACCCATCGCTTCGTTTCCGACCAGTTTGCGGAGTCTCATTGAAATACATGTATCACGATCGCAACATTTCTCTTCTGTTTGTCGCGCTTCGCGACGGATCATCGTGCGTGGTTCGCCCTTTAGGCGGACGATGATGGTGTTAACTAACAGCTTCAAAACATAATTTTTTACACTTCTAATGAAAATCCACTTACTGTTGAATCGTTGCTTACAATTGGCCCAATTAAAGAAGGTATAAACGATTTCCGTAAGTAGGTCCATGTATTCTTATGTATTTCATTCATTCTTACGCCTATGTATTACACCAGGTGAGGTGGAATATGTTTGGCGTTGGTGCATCGCGTGGTTATCAAGGATGAGCTATACTTACAAAGTCTGGACGAAGAAGACATTTCATCACTGCAATCTATGTTTACTTTGGAAAGTAATTACAAATATTACTCCCCAAGTTCTCTAACCAAGAAATACAAACTCGAAAAGATAACACTTAGTTTGAAACTAAGTCAAATTATATATAACTAAGTTAACTCATATATTGTAAGATGGATAGGAGCTGTAAAGAACAATTGTGAGCATCGTGGTTGGTACACTAGGAAAACGTTACATGATAATCGCGTTGACAGATGAGCGACCTACTGTAATGTATTAACTTGTTAACGATAGCCAAAATCGTATTCTTACATTAACATGATTCCACTAGTATTAAACACAAATATAGCATTTAATTTTAATGCTAGTTTTCTATTTGTTGGCCAACAATGTACTCAACATTCCGATCAAATAAAGATAACAGATGTATTTAACCATTGGCCATGTGTGATTAAGAAATCTTCGTCGACAGTGGTATAACTTTATTTTAATATGAAATACAATTCAAACATTTCTATAGGCAGTGAATGGGGATTCATGGGTAATATCAGCAATTATTGAACTCGTATTTCTTATATTCCGTATTTTCAGTCGTACATCAGTGTTTGTGTGCAATAAATCCGTTAGCTTTCAAGAAATGTCAAACCCAAAAGAAGAGCCACATATTCTTAACTTTATCTGTGACATGAGAAACATTGCCGACTATAGTGACAGGACAGAGCAAAAACTTTACTCAAATGAGGCACGACGGTCTTGTAGGTATATAGTACTGAATTTGTGTGTCGTCTTTACCGTTCGTCTGTACATTCTTCTCCACTTGTATTTCTTTCATAGAACAACTCCTATTTATCTATGCTCAATCGCCTGTTGGCCACAGCTCAGAGAAAGTTAAATCTCCGACTCCATCGTCTACCAGTAAAAGACAAACGGGCAAATCGTATGGAAAGCTCTGCTATAAACATATAAGCGACTATTTAAAACAATTGCAATCATTTAAAGGGAATAGGGTAAGTTTTAAATGGAGCAAAGTTCTTGTGGATTATAGTATTTTGGTATTGCCAGTGCTAAGCTGTGTGACATCAGTTAGGGCTGAAGCTACTGCAGAATGTGACATTTCACTTTGAGCAGAAGCTTTGTCTGTGTTCACTAGCTCTTGGTCTATGACTTACGACGTACGAACAATCAAAACTATAGTTCGAATGTTATTCTCACCAGAATAATCTCGCTGTGTGCATTAGTATAGTTAGGACGTGTCCGAATTCTGGTTAGGTCCAGGTCCAAGTCCAAGTCCAACATCTAGGTCCAAGTCCAGGTCTAACTGTACTGAAAATAGTTTTCGGACAATACTAGCCTACAGTAGCGCTATCTGTGGGAGAAAATGATTACTTCCTGCAAATTTTAGTTTGTTTCCCCTTGATAGATGTCGCTGCTGTCTTCAATAAAGTAGGGTTATGTAGACCCCAAGCAATGAAAGTATAGGCTAGGCGTTCAAGGACGCAGGCACGAGTTTCTAACAAAGTGCGTAGACGTTAAATTATTATTAATAATTTATTCTGAAACTTTAAATTTTTAAATTGTACTTACATTTTAATTTGCCTTCAGCTGAGGCGCCACTTCCAGAGCCGCCATTTTACTTGGACCTAACCTGGACCAAAACGAGCATGCACTTTCGATTACTAGATCCGTTTCCGCTTTTAGACCTGGACTTAACGTTTTCGGACAATACTTCCTACGTCATCGAGGAACGGTGACGTCAAAACTGGACTTGGACCTAGACTTAGCAACGATAAAGCAGAATTCGGACACGTCCTTAGACTATCAGCGAAACGTTCGTTAAACTTAATTTCCGTTTCTACTCATGTTGATCGTAAGAAAAACAAAGTAGGTACTTTTTAATTTATTCTCGGAATAAAATGCTTATATGTCAAAATAACAAATTGTTGGACATAACGAGTCATATATATGTATAATTTTTCTTTAAGAAATATGATTGTGGATGTACATAATATCATATCGGCATTGATTTGTAAATCTTGTCGTTTTTCCTTTCATTTTTCAATGAAGTTCACAACGTTTTATAAACTCGTTTGAACCCATTCAACTGATTAAATCATTATTACAATACACCCACTCGGTTTCATATAAAGTTAGATATCAATAGTGTTAAATGTCTATTGTAATTTATACGCCACACAAATGTTTGTATTGAGTATTTACAAACCAAATTCGTTTTTGAATAACAAACAAAAAATACGTTTTCGCTTCTCATATATAGGCCTACTACTGGACAGATTTAGGAGATAACAAGAGTTGGTTTAACCTTTTCAACTCTGCTTCAACTGGCTCAATTGCAATAACACTTGACTACACCGTACAAGTGTTTAACACAGGCCGTTATAATGGCGTTACATGATTTACGTTCTCCAACCATGTGTTAAAAACAACATTGGAAAATAAATTGGAAAGCGATGCTAGATAGACCTTAGAGAAGGAGAGATACCTTTCACATTGAAAACTATTCCAATATTTGGTTACATTTCAATGGAACGTTAATTTTTGATAACATGACGTGGCTTGAAATTTAATATCCCTCGCTTCATGTACTTCATTATCAACTCACGCAAACAATGCTAATTTGGTTTTCATTCGTGTTAAAATACTTGACCCAATTATTATTGATCGTGAAAATAAATGATTGGATCCCTGCATTTAAAACAGTCGAGGCTGACACGATCGCAGCTCCACGACAGAGGTGATTCAGTGAACTATAATCTTCAGCATCGTCCCCCAGAGTGACACATTCCGCACTTTAACCCGAGAGAAGATGTGTGCATCCGACAGCATACATACCTAGTTTCTAAGTTTTAGACCTATTGTTTAAGTATATTATATTGCACTTGTGGGACTTGAGTCCTGTTGTCAAAAATACATAATAAATAAAAAAATATAAATAAATAAATAAATAAATAAATAAAGTCATAATAAAATAATAATAATAATGTTTATTTATAGGCTAAGCTAATCAGGTTCAACGAGAAAGAGGGAAAGAAAACGTTCTGGCATCAGAAAATATATACAATTAGGGAAAATTTATTTTCAATTATGCGTACTAGTCTTTTGTCTCTTCCTACAAAGCGTGCTCAAAATTTTAGAAGTACACAACCAGCAGGGGTTGTACGGGTCGATTTCCAGTTAGCAGGGCGTTTTTTAGTGTCTTGTTTTATCACTCGAAAGCGTATTCTCTTTGAGTCGTGCGTCACATCTACAATTCAAAGCATTTAATTACATTAACCCCTTATCTATTAACCTAGCGCTGTCTAGAATTCATTTCCACCGAGGTTTTATGGCATTGCGGTTAATGTCAGTCAGAACTAAAGACAACGTCAGTCAAAAGGCGTTCGATCTTCAAGTTTGGAACTCTCAAAAGACAAATGCGAATTACTTCAATCGGATCAATTTCTTGCATCTAAGCCAGCCAGACGTAAGGATGTGCATTTACCAATAGGATCTCTTTTTATAACTGGAAATTAATGCGTTTCTCAGACTGCGCTAAAGTCTGAGCTCTTAGTCTCGTAAAGTTTTTCATGTCTGAAACAGATAAACATACCTGTCAAATTATACTCACAGCGAGCATTTTTCTGTCACTTGCATTCAAGCTTTATTTTAGGAGTACGGTATAAAAGTTATGGGGTAAGTTCATATCAAATTACGATATAGCCATTCAAGCTAAATTACATATTTTAAAATCAGCACCAGTACAACATTACATATTTTATCTTTAGCTCATGGCATCATGCAGACGTTGGTAAATGCTGATTGATTATATTTATACAGAACAACCCGTGTCCTACGTCACAAGATTGCATCCTTCGGCAGCCTTCATTCCGTCAGTGCAAGAAATTGGCCGAGTAAGTGTGCTACGGTCCTCCTTCCAGCTAGTTTAGTAGCCGTTTGCATTCAGATTTCCCTTGTCGCAATACTAGTTTGCATGTCGAGTTGGAGCAGACAGAAGCGTCGTGACAGGAATCAGTAACGACCTAGAGAGCTCCGCTGGTCTCTAGGCGACCATCCCAAACCCCTTCATACTGCAATTGTAGTTAAAATGATAGAAATAGTTGGAAGGCGACTAATTAAAAAAAGGATTCATTAGTAGATGAGATGATTATAAAGAAGATCCTCGTTTGGCTTTATCACTGGTTCGTTCGCGTCATTAATTCGAATGGCTGTCATTGAGTCAAAAATGCTCGATTCGGGCTAATTTTTACTGTAAACATAAAACGTTAGCACTGCACTCTTGAAACAGTGTCGGACGAAAAGAAAGGGGCTTTCTCGGTCGAGTTGCGCTCTATAGTTTGATCACCGAGCAGCGAGAACGGTTCTCGTAAACACTTGCGATGAGACGGGCTAAGCAGATTCTCTCAGACTTCTATTTTACTAGACAAATTTATCTTTTTAAGCATCGACTAATTTGCAAAATCCTATTGCAAGGGTTGATTTATTTTATTATTTTCCGCGTAATTTGTAAATCTTCACTCGAAAATGTTTTTCTTCCCTTTCACGCACTTAAACCGAAAGACATCAATATTCATCAATCATCATTACCATTGCCATTAAAACTCTATAAATGCCAGCCAGTCCCATTACCATTAACGAGATTACGGAGAATCACCCGCTCGTGTTGGTCGGTCAAGAATCGCGAGTTGATCACTTAACCCGCTTTCTCCTCTAGTCTCCTGTTCTCCTGTTCCTCCCAACCTCATCATTAATTACAAGTCTTTGTTCCACAAGTGGCGGCCATTTTCTCATCTCTAACAGGAGCCTCCCCCTCCTCTTCTCACCGAATCACCCCCTCCATGGTCTAATTCCGATTTCAGAGTGGCCATGTTAAATGGCAATTGTTAGGGGACTATTAATGTTCTCTGGCAAGCCTTCAGTGGACAGATTTAAGTGGTGTATGTTACTCGCCTTGTTTTAAGTAGTTACTAAGTAGGGTCCGAGTCCACACTCAAGTGCATAACCTTAGTTAATAGAGTTGTAACAAGACCCCGTTAACACAATTAACTACCAGACAACAAGGCCGTTCCAACACATACAGTCTTACATTTTAAGTTAGATTCGCTAAAGTGTTGATGGGCAGGTTAAATAATTAAACTTGGTCTGAAGATAGAACACTGCTCCCTTAGCTGAGAGATATAATAACAAACAAGCTAACAAGTTGGGCTCAATGCTGCTTGAGCCGAGTCACTGTAATATCCCTTCTCTTCGTGTTATGAGGAGACTTCCTAGACTTCCTAACAACACATAAATTATTTTGGACTTCCATTTCTCCTTTTCAATTGGTTGGGGCATTTATTCTGTAAGTTCTAATTCGGTGTTTTAATGAGTGAGTGATCGTTATTATTTAGTTTTATTATTTTGTTTATTGTTATTGTTGTTCTTATTATTGGTAGCCTATTGTTATTACTTTTGTATTTCTTTTAAGTATGGTTCTCTTCTCTTTTCAATTATAATTATTGTTTACTCCAGAATAAAGCCCATTTAGTAATTTGAAAGTTAAATAATAAATATAGATAAATTTATCTATTAATTTGTGAACAATAAATCCAGAAATCCAAAACACTTACACACGAATTTCATGTTGTTCGTGTAGTGGTAATGTTTGTATTATTATGTGTTATAAAAAGACTGATAAAAAGAACGTAGAAATATGAAGATAGGGCAAACTCCCAACCATTTCATCACTGACATTTTAGCGTTGTAGTAAAGCAGTTTATCAAGCCCGTTCTAGATTGATCGCATTCTATATGCACAAACCTACTTGCCTGGTAACTGACAGCTGCGAACAAACAGAGAACACCAATTGTCTAGGTTATTCTTGAGAAAGACTTTATTGCGTAATGTGTATGAATCTGTTAAAGAAAGGTATGTCCCCCCCCCCCCAACCCCCCCCCCCCCCCCCCACCCCCTTCCACATACAAACAGACCCGCAATCTACCCCATGTTGGTGAGTTTGACAGACAGCTGTTAGCCTATGTGGCATGCGTCCGTAACTGCTCTAAAAAACTAATGCGAAAATACGAGCAAAAATGGGGATGTTACGTCAGAAGCCGAATATGTTGGTGGTTACAAAGCAATCGAGTGCGAATAGCTCTCCATCATAGGCTCTCATATAGGATGTAATGATTATGCATAGCAAATTCATATAGAGAACGTGTCTGAGAAAAAATAAGGTAAAGCAGAGGACAAAATACGCTACTGAATAAAGAATGAAGAGCGAAGCGAATTTTCACGCATTCTACCGTCAACAATGTGGGAGAGAGAGAGAGACAGCGAGAGAGAGAGAGAGAGAGAGAGAGAGAGAGAGAGAGAGAGAGAGAGAGAGAGAGAGAGAGAGAGAGAGAGAGAGAGAGAGAGAGAGAGAGAGAGAGAGAGAGAGAGAGAGAGAAATCGAACGATACAAAACATGTACTAGAGAATTATTTTCCTTTACATTCAAAGGATTTTTAGATTTATTTAGTACGGTACAAACGGCGGAATGTGTTAATAACTTTTGTTATTGGTTGGTCGTAAGAAAGGAATAATTTTATTGCGAGGAAACATGCTATATTTCGCTTTTATCAGTTGCCTATTTTTTCAGTGACGAAAGTTTAGTTGGATGTGAACCTTTGTCAAATTGTTATCTAATGAATGACCAATAAATTAACTGATCCCCCGCCCCGTAAAAATAAGTTAATGGGGCAGCTGTAACCCAGGCCGAATTGGGCACATGGATTCAGGGTGTTTTCCAGGGAGAATCAATGGAGAATTAGTGAGTAGACGTTATGTAGTTTCATAAAGTACTAAATACTCATTTATTTCACATCACAAGTATAACCCAGAATAATATAGGGCAACCCTCTACTTACATAAGTCATAGAACTGACCTGCGAGATGCACCATGGTGTAGCCCTCAAATTCAACTCCCTTCACTTCACTTCTTTCACATTACATTTTCAAATTATTGCCCACACAAGCTGAGCTCAGCAACCCAGTTCATGTGCACACCGTGTGTTGTAACTGCAAGCTCAGCATTGCAAGCTATCAATATGTCTATACAACTACTGCGAAATATGAAAACAATGACATTATAAGTAGGTTAAGAATGTATTCAATTACTGCAACAAATTATCTAATAACCCAATAATAATTATATTACCTAAATAATCCATAGCGTTACAATACACCCTCCTTTCAAAAAGTTTGCTGTATCTTAAACACAAACTTTTCCAAAAAAAACAATAATCTTTCCCCCACAAATTTATCTCAACAACCTAAAAACAATGGTGGACAAAGACTCCTCGATCCTCTCAAACAATTACAATTACAGCGGTGTCCACAATTCATATTTCCAACTTGCAGTTATTTCTCTAAGCGCTTGCATTGTTTACGAAGATCTCTCTCCCGCCAGTGACAGTACAAGTGTTAGCTCCTTTTTTTTCAATAATGTGCCCAATAGCATCTTTAATTCAGTGTAACACCCTGCATTGACTTGATCTCACATCTGGACACTTCCATCAGAAACCACAGCCACCATTACTTTTAGTGATTCCCCAACAAAACAAAATAAAATGCATAATTTCCATTCAAACTACCATAATATACATAAACATTTCCAAGCATGCATTGTCTCGCTATGAATCACACCTCCTAAATGTATCACCCCCCATTTTTTAAATGAAATATAATACCACTTGCAATTACCACACAGGCTTCCCACTGTTCCATTTTCTTCATTACTAAATTGACTCGAACCTCTGAATACCTCTAATAACTCTAATAAGTAAATCCCACATCCATGTACACCTCACATCCAGGAACAAAATAATGAAAACATTTCAATTCAACTCATGTTTGATAAATTTGAGTTATTTTGATATTTTAAAAAAAAAATTTATTACAACTGTAGCCCTCGTAGTACAATTCTCGAAGACACCAAACAATACCACTAATTTCAGTTCCCGGATAAACCCTCCTCAGCACTCTGGATAGGATCCATCCTGACTCGAACACGCTTGGCTGGTACAGGTGACATCTCTTCCTTCCCTTCTTCGACATCACTGCTTGGCCTGGTCTCTGCATCCATACACCCTACTATTTTTGCCCTCCGACGCTTCCCCCAATATGACCTTTACCATGCCCTTAAATGTACTCGCTTACAATAACACACTAAACAACCCACCAGCAACGCAACTACACACAACACGCCAACCGACCCCACTTTAACTATTTTAACATAACTTCGAAATTCACGACCCTTCTCAATATTATTTAACAACAATTTCAAATCAACCTGAACTGAATTATCACCTAACTCTTCTTTTATACTCTTCAAAGCCTCAAAAGTGACATTCAAATCCCTATGTAAAATTTCCATTTCATGATTCAAAACTAAACCCCCTATTTTTGGTATGTATAATGGTTCAAAAACCTTATTACTATACTTCACATTTCCCTGAAATTGAGAAAAAATTTTAAAATTACCCCCAAATATATCACCATTTGCCACTTGCTCAATTACCCCAGAATTCTTTATTGTCAAAGTAGTAGTATTATAATACTTATTCTGAAGACACTTAAAAGTGACCTCCTGTGAACCCGCTACACTATAAATCCAATTATTACGCGACTTGATCCATACAGGCACCCTACTGTTCCCCTCCAAAACTCGCCGAGAACACAAATCATGCTGCCTTCCTAAAAACAAACTCAAAACACAAGTTACTACAGAATAAAACAAAAAAAAACAAAACAAAATGATTACAAATAATAAAACAATTGAAATACACAAATCATGCAACAACTTAAATAATAAATATACATACAATCTCTTACTTCAACCCCACTAACTTCCCACCCCTTAACTTCATCCTTCCACCACTTTCTTGCACACCCTGATCACCCTGATCATGCACCTTACTCTGCTCACTATCCTCACTACTATCATCCTCTCCGCTCTCTTCTCTTCCTTTAACATCAACAATTACTGCGTCTTTCCTCACTTTTCCTCGCCTCCCATAACAAGGTTTTATTCTATTTACATGCACTACTACGGTTTTATTATACTTTAATTTCAACCTAACATTTAACTCCGAAATAACCTCTACGATTTCATAAGGCCCTTTCCACATTTTAGTTAACTTCTTCACGCAACCCTTAACTACTGCTGGATTATGTAAATACACAAAATCACCAACACTAAAAACCCTAGATTTCGCCTTCTTGTCGTATTGTCTCTTTTGCTTCTCCTTTGCTTTCACCTGATTCAAACCTGCCCTATCTCTCACCTCTAACAACCTCTCTCTCAGTCTTTCCACATGTTCACTATAAACCTCTGTACTTTCCCCAATAACCAAATCAGCCTCCATTGGCATAACCAATTTCCTCCCAAACAATAACTCATATGGTGAATAACCTGTACTATCATTCTCTTGAGAATTCATCGCCATACACGCATATGGTAAATATTCATCCCAATTTGTCTGTGCCTTATTAACATAATAACTCAACATATCTGCCAATGATCTATGAATTCGCTCTACCCTACCATTACTCTGAGGATGATACGCTGTCGTAAACAACTTACGTATTTTCAATAACTTACACATCTGCTTCATAATATCCGCTGTAAAACTACCCCCCTGATCAGACAAGATCTCTGACGGTACTCCAAATTTTGTAATAACCCTGTGAACCAATGCTCTTGCAACTATTTCCGCTGATTGATTTGGTATAGCCACAAATTCCACAAATCTAGTAAAATGGTCAATTACACTCAATATGTATTTATTACCTGATTCGGTTTTTGGTAAAGGTCCTACAATGTCCACCGCTACCCTCTCAAATGGAATTTTTGGTTCCTCAAACCTCCCTAAAGGCGCAACCCCTTTCCCAAAATTTTTCCGCTGACTACACTCATGACACTTTTTCACATACTCCTTTATATCTTGCTCCATCTTACTCCACCAAAACTTATTACGTATCCGATTCAAAGTTTTCTTCACACCCCCATGCCCTGCAGTTGGCAAATTATGGTGCAACTGAATAACCTTTTCCCTCAATTTTATAGGCACCAAAATTAATTTAGTTCCATTCATGTCATAATAAATCACACGTTCAGGACTCACTTTAAACCCTTTCCTTCCCCGCGATGCCTGACAATCCTTATCATCCTTCTGACACTGCCTAATAAGTTCTAAATCTAAAACTGGTAACACCCCTACCTGTGCCGTCATTACATGCCTACTCAAAGCATCCGCATTTGCTAATTTCACCCCCGGTTTGTGAATCACATCATAGTCATATTGCATCAATCTCAACGCCCAACGACTCAGACGACTACTTGGATCTTTCAAATTCAATAACCACTTCAAGCTAGCATGATCCGTCACAACTGTAAATTTCTGTCCATACAAGTAACAACGAAACACCTTCGTTCCAAAAACCACCGCTAACAATTCCCTCTCTGTACACGTGTAGTTCCTCTCAGCCTTATTCAACACCCTGGACGCATACGCTACCGGCAAATCAGCCCCATTTACCTCCTGCGACAACACAGCCCCTATTGCCACCCCACTTGCATCACAAGTTAACTTAAAACTCTTCTTGAAATCAGGATAAACTAATACAGGCTTAGTATTCAAACAAGTTCTCAATGTCTCAAATGCCCGCTGATTAACTTCATTCCATTCAAAAACAACATCCTTCTTAGTCAACTGTATGAGTGGTTTAGCAATGTCAGCATAATTCATAACAAACCTTCTATAATATCCTGTCAACCCTAAAAATGCCCTCACTTCTCGACTCGACTTAGGCACCGGATAATTTTGTATAGCCTCCACTTTTTTTGAATCTGGCCGAACACCATCATGGCCTATTACATGACCTAAATATTCAACTTCCTGTACCGCAAACTTACACTTCTCAAGCTGAATAGTCAAATTAGCATTCCTTAACCTCTCAAAAACATTCTTCAACCTAACTATATGTTCATTCATGTCCCTACTGAAAATAATTACATCATCCATATACACACAACACTGATCGTCCTTCAACCCCATTAAAACACAGTCCATCAATCGCTGAAATGATACGGGCCCATTCCGCACCCCGAAAGGCATTCTAGTGTACTCATAATGACCAAATGGCACATTAAACGCCACCTTACCCTGACTGTCCGGATCCATAGGTATCTGATGAAACCCACTCGCTAAATCAATCACTGAAAACAATTTACAATTTCCCAACATATCCAAAGTCTCTGTTATATTAGGTAACTCATATACATCAGGAGTTGTCACCCCATTAACACCCCTAAAATCACAACACATTCTGAATTTTGGTTTCCCATCCGTACTCTTCTTTGGTACAATAACCACAGGCGCTGCCCAAGGGCTATGACTCGGTACTATTATACCCTTGTCCAATTGATCCTGTATTAAATCTTTGAGAACTTCCTTCTGATGATATGGAACTCGATACGCTTTCTTGTGTATTGGGAGAGACGCCCCCGTATCAATCTTATGAGTCACCAAATTTGTACATCCTAAACGACTCTGACCCTCCTGGTAATACAAATCCTTATAATCCAACAATGTATTCAACATAATCTCCCTGTCCTCTCCTGACAAATGACATAACTTTTCCTCTAGCTGAGTCCTTAACAACAAATCATCCTCATTAGTATTCCTGTGACCTCCACTTTTTTCACATAAACACACGTTTACACTCTCACTTAAACCTGAACTCACAAATTTTTCCACTAACGACACCTTTGTATTCTTAGGCACAATAAGCTCCTCCATACTAACGTTCACTAACTTCGTCAGACACGTCTGCCCAACTACTTTAGTAACAATCCTGGCACTATATACTCCATGTATTAACAACTCCTGAGGCTCTAACAACACCTCTGTGCCCCTCAAAGAATCTAACTCGTCACTCCTCACTCCCAACTTTAACCTCACTAACTTCTCACTACGAGGAGGTAAAACAACATCAGTAACACAACATGCATACAACGTACATGCACCCTCCGAAGAAGAATAGGGATCTGCCTTAACAGACTTTTCAGACTTAAAGAGGTTCAGTTTATCAACTGGAGAATTTGATTCAACAGGGGTAGCTACTCCCTGAATCCCCACCTTCTCAGTAACCACCTTACCAGTCCTACTTGCAGGTTCCACACTTTGATTCAACTTATGCACTGGGTTCATGACTCCCTGCACATTAGTATTACTCAAAGTTCCCAACCTATTGTCCCCGTACACGTTCATTAACCGAATGTCTCCTACTGATAACCTTAACAACGCTTTCGGCAAATCAATCACTGCTCCCCATCTCTTCAACAAGTCATATCCAATAACAGCCACATACCCCTCTGGCATATCACTAACAACAAACTCTGACGTCACTTCTAAATCATTATCAAATATAACACTAACCACCTGCTTACCATACAAACGTAACTCACTTCCCGTAATCCCTTTAACTGTCAAATCTACTTCCAATACTTTAGCTCCTGACACACCACATCGAATTAAAGAAACTTGAGCACCGGTATCAATCATAATAAGCCCTTTGTGCCCTTCTATTTCACCCTGCACCACTAATTCTCGTGCTACCGAATCAGTCACAGCTATAGGCACACACACACATTGTTTACTTCGTGTACCCTTATCAACATTCATTCCTGACTCACTCAAACAAATATTTTTGACGGCCTCACGTACATCATCACTCATCACTACTGGGGTAGGCGTACGGCCTCTCCACCAACCCCTCCGCCGTTTGGGTGTCCCCTTACTGACGTATGTGCTCTAGGCCCTCCCACACTTTGAAACGTATTACTCCGACACTCATTCCTATAATGCCCCATTCTATTGCAATTATAACACTTAACCTGAGATTTAGACCTTTGCCCCATATTCCTACAGTCTCTTGCAACATGACCTCTCCAACCACATGAAAAACACACCATATCTTGTTTTACCGAAAACACCTTTCTTTCAACGTTATTTTCACTATTCACATTCAATCCATTTATCGCCACAGCGACAGCAACTGCCTCCCTAAACGTAGCTGGAAATTTCACCCTAGTTAGATCTCCAACCCTGCCTAGCAATCCTCTCGTAAACACATCTAAAGCTCTCCTATCTCCTTCCACTCTCAATGCATCATTTACCAGCTGATTATCCGTCAACCTAACAGTCTTATCACATAACTTTTTTACTCTGTCAGCAAAATCCTCTACACTCTCATTACGTTGTTGTTTAGCTAAAGACAGCTGTTCATAATAATAATGACTAGGAAGCTTATCTCCAAATCTGTTACGTAAACATGCACAGAAAGTAATAAATGTATCAGCACTTTTGCATTGATCATCACTCCTAGAAAATCTCAAGGCCACACCAGTCAGCTTTAATTTGGCTATTCTAAGTTTTTCTGCATCTCCCCAGCCACTAATCTGGCCCGCATTGTCAATACTATCACAAAAATCATCAATCAATTCTTCCTTCTTTTCACCATCAAATATCGGTAATGACGAAACTAACTGTAAATTCACATCATCTACTCGCTGCTGATGTCCAAATCCCCTTTCACCATGAGCCAGGCCCTCTAACTGCTCCCTCAATTTTTGATTTTCCTTGGCCTGCTCCTCATTCTTCCTTGTCACATCAGCTAAACCAGAAACTAATTCATCAATTACCCGCTGAAGGTCCTGATCTGCCATATTACCACGAGGCATAATTTCAAATTCAATTCAACCAAAAAAACAATAAAATCCTTACTATTCTGCACAAAACATTCTTACCGACAACAAACACTTCCCTACATTAACACACACGCACTACCTACACTAAACATACATAACTTCAACACACCAATCCAACACCGATACCTCCAAGAAAAACACCCGATAGCATAATTTCAGCTATCTGAAAACCGCTGCCACCAAAATTGTAACCCAGGCCGAATTGGGCACATGGATTCAGGGTGTTTTCCAGGGAGAATCAATGGAGAATTAGTGAGTAGACGTTATGTAGTTTCATAAAGTACTAAATACTCATTTATTTCACATCACAAGTATAACCCAGAATAATATAGGGCAACCCTCTACTTACATAAGTCATAGAACTGACCTGCGAGATGCACCATGGTGTAGCCCTCAAATTCAACTCCCTTCACTTCACTTCTTTCACATTACATTTTCAAATTATTGCCCACACAAGCTGAGCTCAGCAACCCAGTTCATGTGCACACCGTGTGTTGTAACTGCAAGCTCAGCATTGCAAGCTATCAATATGTCTATACAACTACTGCGAAATATGAAAACAATGACATTATAAGTAGGTTAAGAATGTATTCAATTACTGCAACAAATTATCTAATAACCCAATAATAATTATATTACCTAAATAATCCATAGCGTTACACAGCGGCATGTAGACTACCTGGTTACAAAAATATTTAATGAAATTCAATCCGAAATGAAGATTGTATAACTAGTGGATTTATGTTTACGTAAAAAGACAATGATTGGTTACTTAATCGTGATTTGAATAATTTGATTCTTTGTAATCATTAGTAAAAGGAATCGAACATGTATAATGATGCAATCAAGTATTGTTTCATGTCTTGGTTATATTGATATATACATATATATTATATTTTGTTATTTAATGTTGTTTGTACTAAATCTAGTTGTACGTTAAAATCCATATTATCAATTTCTCATTATCTTTGTTGTTGGTATAATATGAAGTGTTACTTATTCATTTACTTCTTTTTTAGTGTGTGCTTATTAGTTAATAGTATTACTTTTTTTATTATATCAGTATTTTTCCCGCCTGTGTATGTTAAAATATTTTTATGTATGACGTGTCAGCTATAAATATAATGCTAATGTTAATAATATTAAAAATTAACATTAATCCGGGCCACGAAAGACGAAGTGTTTTAATATATATATATATATTGCTAACTATTTAACTTCACCAAGTTTTGGAAGTACTATGCAAGAGCTCAGAATTGATGATGGTTTCAGCAGACATCAGCCGGTAGGTCTAAAGGTCTAAAGGGAGGTCTTACCCATGAGTCTTACCAAAGATTACCGAGTCTGTAATCTTTGGTCTTACCCGTTAACTTCTCATACAGATCTTGCAGCTAATCGACTAGTCTAGTCTAGAGGAATACGTCTAATGCCCTAGCTTTATGCCCTACTATTCTACTCGGAGAACAAGAGCAATTCTACACATAATCTATCCAGCGCAAATGCGTTCAATTTACCAACACAAAATATAATGGGGTAATTGGTAGTATTAATTAGTGCACTTGCAACTAATTTGGTTGGTGGGGATCTGCATCAATTTCGTGGAAAACGTATACCCTTACTTACTGATCATTTCACGTGTCGCAAAATAATAGGCGTAGTCAGTCTTTGCCTTGTACGCGGGGCTGCAACTGTCGGGTATTGACCTTGTTTGCCATACTTTACTTTTATCATCACCAAATATAATCATCATCAAGTTGAATACAAAAGTAATATTTCATTGAAAAACGGTAAATTATGCCAGCCATACAGAAATGAAATCAATACTATCTTACGGAATCGATGAGGAATGTGTTTATAATAATTAAGAGCTTCATTCTTCATCTAATAAATACTATTGAACGACTATAAGGTCAGATCAGAACCAAAGTAATGATCGACTAGCGGCATTGTAACACTTATAGTAAATCTTATTCCAATGTCATAGAGAGGAACTGATTCAAAATTGACCCCCCACCCCCCTTAACGCAAATCTCACGTATACATTTCGAGGCAAAGTCCCTCCTGAAAGAGATGCACGTGTTTGCAACATGTAAGTGGTGTCCCTTTTGAATCAATTTGATCGCAACCGTATTGTAAGGTAAGTATAACGAAAAAAAAGCACGAAATGACGATTTTTATGGTTATCGTTACCAATTGGTTGTAATGCAAATACCGCATCATCAGGATCCACTATTGTACCCTATGTACCAAGTCCATAAGTACCGGAGGTAGTGGCATAGCAACTTGTCCACTCATGTGCTCTATGTACCGAAGGTAGTGGCATAGCAACTTGTCCACTCATGTGCTCTATGTATCGAAGGTAGTGGCATAGCAAACGCCCACTCATGTGCTCTATGTATCGAAGGTAGTGGCATAGCAACTTGTCCACACTCATGTGCTCTATGTATCGAAGGTAGTGGCATAGCAACTTGTCCACTCATGTGCTCTATGCACCGAAGGTAGTGGCATAGCAACTTGTCCACTCATGTGCTCTATGTATCGAAGGTAGTGGCATAGCAACTTGTCCACTCATGTGCTCTATGTATCGAAGGTAGTGGCATAGCAACTTGTCCACTCATGTGCTCTATGTATCGAAGGTAGTGGCATAGCAACTTGTCCACACTCATGTGCTCTATGTATCGAAGGTAGTGGCATAGCAACTTGTCCACTCATGTGCTCTATGCACCGAAGGTAGTGGCATAGCAACTTGTCCACTCATGTGCTCTATGTACCGAAGGTAGTGGCATAGCAACTTGTCCACTCATGTGCTCTATGTATCGAAGGTAGTGGCATAGCAGCTTGTCCACTCATGTGCCGAAAATAGTGGCATGGAACATAGAAGGTGAAGGAAACAATACACTCCGTCCCTTCCTAACTTTCAACAGTGGAGGTAAAGTGGTGTTTCTCTCTCGTTTATAGTATCTCTCTCTCTCTTGCTTAGATAAGCGTTAAAGCATACATATGAGACGTTAAGCCTCACTAAAATAAAAGCGAAATTGAAAACAACAAAAAAGCCCTTGTAAACCTTTCTATGAAAATGCATTAAGTGCCTAAGCTGGTTCTTTACGAATATCAACATTTACATGAAAGTATAAACGCACAAAATGCTCGTATGGCTATAAAAGGGTTTGTTACCCGAACACCCAATGTATAGTTGTCCCAAGACTACCTTACACATGCTTTCGTCACAGGCGACTGGTTCGTAGCCAATCAGCGATCGGTGTTGGCGCAGGTGTGTCTCGGGCGGTTCGCCGGTTGGCTACGACTGCCCCGGATGTGACGAAAGCATGTGTAAAGTAATCTTGGGACAACTATACTACTGTGCTTCGCCAGGGTCGCGTTATTGGTGCTCGATTCGCCCCTGATATAACTCTTGACGGCGGGACTCGAACACGCAACCCTGCCAGTCGTGACGTGCAAATCCACAGAGCCTTTTGTCGGTTAACCGTTCCCTTTACCTCATTCTAACAGACATATTTAACAATCAAACATCATAAATCATCCAATTTGTCTTCAAATAATAACAACAGTACTAAAATCAATAGAATGTCGATGCTCAAAGCTGTCACTCGCCATTGCCTTCTCCTGAATATCAATCATAACTCGTCATTGTCTATTCCCTTGAAGAATATTCAAATAGTCTTTCTTTTGTTATTCAAACACAATTGCCGGCCGTTCTATTGAGTAAATAGCTCATTGAATAACTCCCAGTTTTTGCAATGTGCGCTGTGATCTGTAGGTGAGGTAGAGGAAGTCACGTGCTCAGCTTCCTGTCGGGTTCCTGGTCAAGGTCAGAGAACACGAGGAGAAGCGGTTGTCAAGTCACGGACCTATCGAAGCGACAAGACTGTAATTACAGGGACATCTTGACGCACGTGGTGTGCCCAGGTGCTTGCTTGCTTGCTTGCTTGCTTGCTTGCTTGCTTGCTTGCTTGTGGTGTGCACGGTTACACAACTGCCCCCCCCCCCCCCCCCCCCCAATCTCGTCCTCAATGTCCTCTCAATTTTAAACTTTTTATACCTTTTCTCAACCCTTTTTCCAGCCACATTTCGTCGGCCTGCGACGTGACTGGGTCCAATGATCAACAGCCAACACTGACGTAGGCTTTCGCGGCCCGAGTCAATCAAAAACTTTAACTTGGCTTTCGGGTATTGCCGCGTCGATTGTCGCTTAAAAGCTGACGTTTCGGGCAGGTTACACTACCCATTTTCAGAGCTAAAACTTGAAGAAGTCACGGAATGAAACCTACTCGGTCCAGCTCCAGAGAGCACAGTCACAGAGTGGAGCTGGACCGAGCCAAGCCAAGTTCAAGTTTATTGAGCCACACACTGCTTTGTTGATTAGTTACTATAGCATCGTACGTACACCTGGTGACTCCCCGTTATCTGATTATGTAGCGGATCAAGTGGAACGAAAATGT
Source organism: Isoperla grammatica (assembly GCA_945910005.1). NCBI lineage: Eukaryota > Metazoa > Arthropoda > Insecta > Plecoptera > Perlodidae > Isoperla > Isoperla grammatica. The sequence continues at coordinate 10,471,268 of OX246745.1, forward strand.
GAGCCAGATTTTGTGTCGCCGATATTATTTCGTCCATCCCATCAACATATTTCGTTCGTTCGCACTTTACATTGGTCAACATAAAATCAATAAAATCCGTTATCTGTGTCAATACGTTTCAAAATAATTCGGTTAAAATAGCTTTATGGGTTATCGCGATAGTCATGTATGTCTGGGTCTGCGGATAAGCCGTATCACACGATGTCATTCGCAGTAACATTGTGGGGCCGTTGTGACAGCCAGCTGTGTAGATAGAAATATATTCATGAAAATTATGAAAATGTGTAATACTAATTAATTACTCTTATTAGATTTTCAGTATTCACACGCAATGCTCATTGTTCAGAAGGTCACCCGTTTGTGGCAATCCTGAATGAATGTGTATTCCTAAATCCTGAGTAATGCTGGGATTCCATCCTACTATCAACCTTAGAGAAGAAACGGTCTTTGGGCATTTCTTCTTAACTATCCACTATCCAATAAATCTAATAATGATGATGATATTCGGGTTTTACGTCCCACATTTTTGCAACTTTGGCTAATCAAGACGATGAGTAGGTGTAAAATGAAGTAGAAGATGAAAAAACGCCACATATCCGAATAAAATCCATTGCATACACATCGCGAGGGTTGTCATAAGGGGAGTCCAGCAAAGGAGGGCAGGGCCAAGTGGGAGGAGAAAATTAATCTTCAGATGGGAGAGTATGGGTTCTTTCGTCGCCTCTTACGACTAGCAGAGTCACTCTGGGCCTATTCTGCCCTGGCCGAAACGGGTCGACAAATCTAATACATGTACCTGTACTTGTAACTATACTACAGTACTTGGGCAAGTTACTCCTGGCAATGTAGGTGGCTTCTTTCGTCGTCTTGAATAACATCTACGCTTTCCGAAGATGACAATGATTAATTTTCTAAATCCGGTTGGACACACATCAGTAACGTTGCGCCTTGAAGTGTATCGAGAGGCGGCATCTAATCGTACTACACTACAGTAACTCACCAGTCAGTTACTAAAACCATATTGTAAGGCTGCTCATCGATCGATGCACCATGACGGCATTTACATCCAAGTCGATAAATCAATGGCACATCCATCAAAGCTTTATATAGATGTTTTAACATTTTTTTTTATTGAAACAGCGTTTTTGCACTTACCTTATCCCCTATTCTAAAAAATAAAAATACAAAATTTCATCGGAAATTTTGCATTTACGTCTCTTATTAATGGATTCAACTATGTTCTATGGACTTTTGTATCGTTACATTTCTAAACAAGTTATATTGAAAAGTACGAATTGGGTGGAATTATGTATGTTACGAATTTCAAACACCTATTTTATCATCCATCATAACTGTTAAAGATATGTCCAGTTGGTACCTATGATGACTAATTGAGCCCTGACTGGCGACGGGCGACGTCGTTCGACACCCCTGGCCCCTTAACACGTCATCACCTACAGCTGCCGCGGTGTTTTCAAGTCCGCATCCGCCCCAAACACTTCTGTAACATTCCTTCACCGCAGATTCACCGCCACTTCCCTTCTATACACCAGATTCTATTTTCAGGGAGAAAAAAAGCAAATTTTCTGATTGGCTTCGCATAAGCATGAGACATCCTTTTGTCCCATCAAGCGACCATATGTTCCGAGGCTCGGGGGCAAATCTGGTGTATATCCTGCCAGGTGAGCGGGCACGAGACCACAGACGAGCTTCCTGTCTGTCTGTCTGTCTGTCTATCTGTCTGTCTGTCTGTCTGTCTGTCTGTCTGTCTGTCTGTCTGTCTGTCTGTCTGTCTGTCTGTCTGTCTGTCTGTCTGTCTGTCTGTCTGTCTGTCTGTCTGTCTGTCTGTCTGTCTGTCTGTCTGTCTGTCTGTCTGTCTGTCTGTCTGTCTGTCTGTCTGTCTGTCTGTCTGTCTGTCTGTCTGTCTGTCTGTCTGTCTGTCTGTCTGTCTGTCTGTCTGTCTGTCTGTCTGTCTGTCTGTCTGTCTGTCTGTCTGTCTGTCTGTCTGTCTGTCTGTCTGTCTGTCTGTCTGTCTGTCTGTCTGTCTGTCTGTCTGTCTGTCTGTCTGTCTGTCTGTCTGTCTGTCTGTCTGTCTGTCTGTCTGTCTGTCTGTCTGTCTGTCTGTCTGTCTGTCTGTCTGTCTGTCTGTCTGTCTGTCTGTCTGTCTGTCTGTCTGTCTGTCTGTCTGTCTGTCTGTCTGTCTGTCTGTCTGTCTGTCTGTCTGTCTGTCTGTCTGTCTGTCTGTCTGTCTGTCTGTCTGTCTGTCTGTCTGTCTGTCTGTCTGTCTGTCTGTCTGTCTGTCTGTCTGTCTGTCTGTCTGTCTGTCTGTCTGTCTGTCTGTCTGTCTGTCTGTCTGTCTGTCTGTCTGTCTGTCTGTCTGTCTGTCTGTCTGTCTGTCTGTCTGTCTGTCTGTCTGTCTGTCTGTCTGTCTGTCTGTCTGTCTGTCTGTCTGTCTGTCTGTCTGTCTGTCTGTCTGTCTGTCTGTCTGTCTGTCTGTCTGTCTGTCTGTCTGTCTGTCTGTCTGTCTGTCTGTCTGTCTGTCTGTCTGTCTGTCTGTCTGTCTGTCTGTCTGTCTGTCTGTCTGTCTGTCTGTCTGTCTGTCTGTCTGTCTGTCTGTCTGTCTGTCTGTCTGTCTGTCTGTCTGTCTGTCTGTCTGTCTGTCTGTCTGTCTGTCTGTCTGTCTGTCTGTCTGTCTGTCTGTCTGTCTGTCTGTCTGTCTGTCTGTCTGTCTGTCTGTCTGTCTAGAAGAAAAGTTGGAAGTATCCGTATTTATTCATTATTATTAATTAATAAGTAACTAATGATTAAATGAATTAACTGTATAACAGGTCGAGTTAAATAGTATATATAGTTTTGAGCCTTTTCCTGGGAATTCGGTTTCGTCCATGACGTGTCGCAAAAATGGCCGGAAATACGCTAGTGGAAGTAGACTGGAATGTGTTATAATGGGATACTTAAGCGAGTCTCCTCTCCACGCCCTAGATTTGTCCCCTAACGACTAACGAGGTGATCGTGGACGTCCCGACGCCAAGACCCGTGCAATATTACTCTTGGGAGGTCCCAGACGTTGACAGCGGTCACTGTCCTCAAGACACTGTCCTCTGTGAATCTGAGGACGGTCCGATGCGCTCGACTTGGTTGATTGTTTTTGCCGGCTTGCTGTGCCAGCTTCGCTGCACAAATACATCATTCTAACTAATGTACGGATTCTATCTACTTGTGTGGCTTTAACTGCAATAAGTAATCTCACTGCAAAACCCGCGCAAAATTAACGTTATTTAGGTATATTTTGACGACGCTACACAATATTGGAAAAGTGACAAATGTTGGCAATATAGTTTTGTAAGAACTCAAAACTGGCTTAGCGAAATTTGAAATATTGCACCATCATTATGGTTTTTTCATAAAGGCATCAAATTAAAGAATACGTTTTTACAGATTTAATTGGTGGATTATTATTATTATTATTATTATTATTATTATTATTATTATTATTATTATTATTATCATTATTATTATTATCATTATTATTATTATTATTATTATTATTATTATTATTATTATTATTATTATTATTATTATTATTATTATTATGGTTGTTATTATTATTATTATTATTATTATTATTATTATTATTATTATTATTATTATTATTATTATTATTATTATTATTATTATTATTATTATTATTATTATTATTATTATTATTATTATTATTATTTAGCTCGAATTAAATTCATAAACCGATTTGTAGCAAAATTCGTTAACATAATTGTTACTGCAACTGGAAATTCGTGGGTTCTGTTATCATGCGCAAGCTTTCTACTCTCTTTCAAGCAGCTTCCGACGCCAAGAACAAAGGGCCGCCCTTAGTTCAACTGAAACGAAGACTACTTCACTTGTCTGCGTGGGTTCGTCCGAAACTGTTGGACAAATTCACTCAGCCAGCGAATTGGCTGCGGTCCGCTTGCGTCACACGGGTTGCTCGTGGTTACCAGGATACGGGCGCATCGTCTCACTTAGCCTCGCTGCCTCACAGTGACACCACAGACGGGATCATTTTTTATAAACAAAACGGAAACTTAGTAGAATATATAAAACGTTATTAAAAACCAAGTAAGTGGTCATTCACTGTTCCCTGTCAAGATTAAAAATTACCCAATAATTCGAGCACTACTCAGCACCCTTCTACAGGCTAATACCAACGCCAACCACTTTTATTAAATGAAGTATTTAATTATAAATATGAATTTGCGTTTATGTATTCGTATTACATAATTAATTATGTCGCATAAAACTACACAGCATCATATCTGCTAGTTTAAGGAATCATATAAATAGCATTTTATAAACTACATCCCTCGGATTAACTAGAATACAGTACATTAGGCATAATAGTAATACGACTGTTGAAGATATATAGCAAGCAGCATTTATTGATAACATAATTCATCTGTCATAGTTATTTGTCAGTAAAACATTTATAAACAATTCATTTAGGATATGTTGTCGAAATGTTGTGAGTAGGAGAGATATTTTCAGTATCGTCTTTACCTGTACTAAAATGCTTCAACACCGCTAAATGGGAAACTACCCCCCACTCAAAAACAGCATTACACAAAAATAGTATATAAGCACATTTGTGTTAAAAAGTTTACCAAATATTGCACAACTTCCGAATAATATGTTTGTAAAGAGTAAAATAATAAGTTTCCGATCAATGGCGATCAATTATTGTGCATCAGTCATACTGACATTTAACCCGTATTTCCCGCTGGCGGTTCGAGACATGTTATCTTACATCCATCACTATAAACACGACGCAACTTGTGTAAATACATCGGAACGAGAAACCAATGCACCCTTATTGGCAGAACTTTACTACAATAGATAACGTTTGTGGATGATTTCCCGCTGTAAGGACACATTTGACATTAGAACATGTCACAAACAGTCTGGTTCATCAGGTAGGTGCTTCCTAGCATGTCAACACAGTGAAGACATGCATTCAAGGCAGTGCTATCTACAAACCTCGCATATTGGCACCCAAGGGGTGTATTTGACATTTCGTTTAAAGTTTATCAGTAAATGCTCCAGTAAAGAAAGTATTCAGATAAATTGTTTCGATAAAGATATAAAGCTACTTGGCAAAATAATGCTAACCGATATAGGTAGCTGGGTCAATCCACAATTTCTTTTTCAACATGTAACGGGTGGTTCGAATCAAAATGAAAATATTGCGAAGTGTTCGTTGGTTTCCTGTATACTTTGGACGGAGTTTGTTGTTGGATTTATAGACCAACGTATCAAAGAATGAAAGAGTTCCGTCCTATTCTTAGTCATGGGTGAATACAATACGATTGTGGTGATTGTTCAAGAAACCAAGAAAAGTGTTTACATATTACTGTTCGACATTAACTTATGATTGCGAAGATATTGTCAACATATCTGACCTAACGACAGGAGGGACCGGTGCTGAAAAGAGTGTCCGTGATTCAAGGTCTCCCACAAAACGTTTCACCAGCACTGGAAAGAAGCATGATCCCATGGCCAAATCCTGAATTTTGTTTATAAAAATAGTCATTTATTCGGAAATAGCAGTTATTATTACAAGCGCCTAGCAGTTCAATAATCGAGGACACAGGCAAATTAGTTCGAGTCTTCAAATTGTTGTCATTATCTCAAAGTTTCCTGGTTATCGGTAAAGTTTCGTCAGCCGGAACGCTCGGGCAAAGAGTAAAGTTGCTGTGCTGCACACGCACAGATTTTTACTCAGGCTTGCCACCTCATTCAAATTTTTGCTGATAAAACCATGGGGAAACATCACCTAACGGTAAGGTTGATCTTGTTCCAATGTACACACACATTCCTTCTAACCACATCATGGTGCTTTCCGAACACTGTCTCATTAACACATACTTCGTATTTGATTACATAGGGTACAAATTGATGGAGGGTGAGCCTATAGGCTCGCCACTCTCCCCAGTGATAGCCAACCTCGCCACGAGCATCTTTGAGCCGCAAGCTTTGACATAAGCGAAACTGAAACCCACCATATGACGCCGTTACGTCGACGACATAATTTGCATCATCTGGCTCATGGAAAACCCCATCACAGAAGGAGAACCCATCACAACAACCCCCTCCCCAACCCCCCCCCCCCCCCCTCCACGAAGCTCCAATTATCCACGATGGAAATTAAGGAGAACAGCCAGCTTCCACTCCTGGATGTACGCGTCCTCAAGAGATCAGACGGAAGTTTAGGAACCTTCGCACACCAACAGATACCTCAATGCTAGAGTGCTGTAACTCACAATCATCCAGCAACATCATTTCAACAGCATTATCTTCCAACATGTTCTATCTATACGACTGTCGAACACCGACCACCCCAGAGGAGAAAAAGATCCTTCCTACATGTATAAGGCTACTTGCAATACAGATCTCTAAGGCTACTTGCAATACAGATCCCCGAAGCATTCAATCGTCAATCCAATCTAGTCGAGGGGTAGAGGAGGAAAGGAGCAGGAGAAACACCAACGCAACAGCCTACCTGACACATGTTAGAGGCACAACGGGCAAAGTGAGTAGACTGCTCAGGGCTCACAACATTAAGGCCACATTCAAAGCCCACCGCAAGATCAACACAATGCTGAGAAGTGTGGAGCAGTTAATCCCACTGGAGTCTCAAGGGGTTTACGAGGTTCCCTGAGGTCCCCAAGTCTATGTGGGCCAGACCACCTGAAGAATATCCGCTAGAGTGAAGGAACACGAACTCGCAGTGCGGCGGCTGATAGAAGTACGTCTGCACTTGCTCAGCATGTGAAAAAGGAAGGTCACCGGATCGACTTGACCAACGCCAGAGATCGAGTTGTAGTCCCTCTATTTCCCTCGTATCATACTCGAACCTATTGAGATCGAAAAGAGCTCGGCCAATGTAAACAAAAGAGATGACGCTCAAAGATAACCAGCAGCGTGGAAGCCGATCTTGGCTCAATTCCAAGTGGAACCCAGACGCAGACCACCCGCAGGGCCGCCATTGCAAAAGAGCCTCACTCGAGAAACATGGCGCAAATCTCAACATTTCCAATGGAACATCGCCGCCCCGCACTCCCCACAGCCTTGGAAGGAGGAATACAAAGACGCGCGCAACGGACGACGATCAGTCGTTAGACGGCTTCGTGAGACGGACATACATGATTCGTGAACACGTCAGATGTGATTCTGGCGTGGTTAAAAGTTGATCAACTAATTAATAGTTGCTTGTAGTTTGAACATAGCAAGCAATGGCCACTAGATTGTTGCTTATAACTAGGGCTTGGATAATTATTGAATTAAATATTTTTAAAAGTTCTCCTTACCTATTCAAATGATCAATTCTTCACGAATCCCAAATATAAGTTTTTTTAACAAACATTTTTTAAAGATTTTGCTATATTTGGTTAATAAATACATATTTCTCTAACTCTTATCACAGCCACATCAACTATTATTCACTTTAATAAAAATGAAGATCCGTAAATTTACTACCCTAACCATTTTCTAAAATGTTTTTTTTTATAGTAATTAACGAATTACATTAAGAACGGACATCATTTTACAAAGTTATATTTGTTATGACTGAGTAATGACAACTAAAAAGATACTCAACTAAAGTTTCCAGTTCACGTTAACCAGACAGTACCGAAAACGCTCTAATATCCAGCGAGTACCGCCAAGAGTAACGCAAGACGTGGGCAATGGGCAACGAGACACCAGCAGATTATCCGTATAACAATGTGATAAACACTCCATTGTTCCTTTGAGGGGGCTCAAGGGTCGTTCAAGCTACACATACTACAGAGGGGTAGTTCATGTAATGGTGTGAAATCCTGAGTGTATTCATTTCACTTGATTCCTTCCAATTTATTTCAGTTACATCCGTTTTAAGTATATATAAACAAACCTGCGTGACATACCACAGATTTTGAGATAATTACGGAAATTTGACGGGCTGACCTTATAAATTAGGTAATGACAGAAACCTTGCATATTGTAGACTCGGTAGCAAAACAATGATTCACACATTACTGCGATAGCTTTCGTCTAGAAATCGGGCTATAACTGAATAAGTTATACGATAAAATGTAGATGCGAAGCTAAGTTTTTGACGTTCTTTATTTTGGGGTCGGACACTAACTCCGTCACATCTCTAGGTCACAGAGGAAACGAAACCTTGTTCGAATACCTTGCGGAACACCCAATTTTGATCTGTTAAAATTTCTTTAAAATTGTTTAAATTGTCCCAAAAAAAAATAAAAATGTATCATTCTATAGATAATGTAATGCTCTTTCTTACGAATGGCTTTTTATTCCAATAAATATGCAGACGTTCTTAACTGGATATGGAAGGTGTCCAACATCACATTACAAAAGGTAAAGAACTTATGAAAAACGGAAATATTGATTGGAACAAAAACATTCATAAGAAAGAGCACTAAATTCTTTACATGATGATTATTTTGATTTACATTTGGGGCAATTTAACCCCATACACTAGGAGGACATACAACCATAAGGCCAAACATCGGCTCGTTAAATGGAGGGAGTTTTCCACTTGACTTGTGCTCTAGCTCAGGTCTAATGACTCTGCGAGTATGTTTGGGTTGGACAGGCCCCTCACGTGACACCCTAGACTAACTGGATACCTCAAGAACACGTCACAAGCGCGCGTGACTAGCCATGAACGAATAAAGTTGTAAAAAGTTTATCTAAATGCGATTAAAGGGGTTGGACAATCTCACGGAAGCGAGAATACCTCAAGAATATTACGAAGCAAATGACGGCAACTCTAGCAGCACAGATGTATACACTCATAAGACGCAGCTTACACGTACACATGGGCGTCGGGAGGGGAGGGGGGCAAGGGGGCGTACTCCCCCACTGAATGTCAGAATTGTTTTTAAATTTAACCAGTATACGCAAATAATTATGCGTGTTCCAAGTATTCATTTCACGTAGCCTACACATACACATGGCCGTCGTGAGGGGTGGGGGGGGAGGGGGGGAAAGAGGGCGCACTCCCCCCCCCCCCCCCCCCACCTGAATGTCAGGATTGTTTGCGTGTTGCAAATTTTCATTTCATTTGCCAGAACATATTTTAATGTTGTACAATCTGTTAAAAAGTGTTAAATATCCAAACATTTTACCTGCGATGGGGAACCCAACTGGGAGAACCGATAGAGGTGGCTCAGCGGTAAGACGCGAGACTAATTCGGGAGGTCGCCGGTTCGATTCCGCGGCCACCGGCGTTCCCGACTGAAGGTTTTTTCCGAGGTTTTCCTCAGTCGTAAAGGCTGGGATAGAGTCATATTATCAGCTCTTGGACATTCCTACCCAACTATCCAATCACCATAATAACCTATAGTTAGTCACTTGAAGAGGGGCACATCAGGTAAAGCTGGTGTGCACCCTATAACGGGTATTCCTACGAAAAATTATTACTACTAACTGGGAGGCTTTCCCCCAAGTCCTACACCCGCATGGATGTTGCTGTTTTGTCTTGTCCCCCCTTGGAAAATATCCAGGCGACGCGCATGCTCGTACACAATACACATACTCTTCCATGTCAATGAACGACCGTACAATGAATATAACGAGATGGAAAATATTCTAACTTTTGTTTTAAAGATGTTTCGCTTGAGGCAGAGTTTTTATGTCATCATTATCTATATTATTTGTTGTCGTTTGTTCAGTTCGCAATGGTTATATAATCCTCTGCTGTCGTATATATGTATCATCATCTCTTATATATGAGATATTTTCTCCGTCTCATATTCTCTGAAAAGCAGAACGTTCTCACAGATGAAGGGTTCCTTAACGATCGATATCGTATTGTCGCAGATACAACCGTTCAATTTTCAACGAGCGTTTTCGGGGCTCAAATTATATACTAGTTCCATGATCACACTAGTCATCTCTTGTTGCTGATTTTCTAAAATACAAAATACGATTTATGGACGAAGTTCGTACAGCAGGGCTGAAAGTATTGATTATAATTGGAAGTGGTGCTTATATAGGTAGCCGAAAAACGGTTTTGCGACTTTCGTCAGAATACTGTTGACATAACAACATATGGTTTGTTCGGTTAATTGATTTTCTTGACATTTCTGACCCGAATCCGATTTTTCGTACGAAAAGTAGCCAGAGGCAACTTGCTTCTCTTCGTGTAACTAACTAGTTATACTTACTATATATGTACTTGGAGAGTTCTGAGTTAGTAAGGAATATTTCGGGACAGAAGTCACGGTATGACGAGAAAACCGTCGGTAATCTATGACACGACGTTTTGATAATATTATGACATCATTCCTACATTTTTTTTTTACTAAACCGATGAAAAAAATACTATGTTCGGATTGTCAAACAACAAATTATAGACCGGTATATTTAAGATAATTTTTTAAAAGCATCTACTTCCAGAGGTACAATTAAAATAAATAAACAACTTAACTGTGTTTGGTTTAAAGGAAGCTTTCCTCAGCAGTAGTCTTACTTTAATCAAAAGACTGTACAACACGTAGTTTCGTTCTGGTAGAACAAGACATTATTGCAAAGTTATAGAAAATGGAAAATTTTAGCCTGGGGTTTGTATTTCCTTAAAATAATTATAGGATCGACATTTTAATAACGTAGACGGTGCACATGTATGTTCCAACCTAATTATATACGCTGCATTGTTAATGATGTGGGCTTGGAGTTTCTACGACATCCTTTTCAATTTAAGGGATGTATCCAACATCGCTGAGCATTATTATATGGAGCACCTTGCATTTAGTTTTTAATGAAAAATTATGAAGCTTAACACAATAGAAAAAGTCCCAACATTGTACAAGTTGTTCGTCCTCAACGTTATGCTACTAGATCTAAAACTATATCTAGCACAATTTTCTCGGAAACTGCTACAAGTAAAAATAAAATGATAAAATGGCCATGTGTATTATGAACGGTGTACATGTGTGTTCCACTATGAATGTATTCACGTGATTTTGGTAGAATATGTGTTGTGGAAGATGCCTCTAATGCAACAATAACGTATTTATCTGGTTCTAAAGTTTAAAACATGTAACCACGTAATTAAATTATATGAATGCGAACAGCCTTTCCAGCTGGAAAATTCCAATCAAATATTGGTTTGCTTAGTTTATTCTGTTTGTAACAGGGCCGCGATCATACTAGTGCAAAAACCCTCTCAAGTACCGATATCTGGACAATGGTACCAGTTGGATCGTCAACTTTTCTATGATAGGGTAGCAGATTTAATTGATTTAGAATATGATCAACAGTATCTCAATAGATGTGAGGTACTCCAAGGTAGACAAGCACATTCCAATAATTATAAAACATTAACAAACAATAGCAAAACATACTTTAATAAATAAATAGACAAATAAATAAATAATTTAAATAAATATTAATATTTACATAAACGAATGAATGAACGTATTCACCCAACAGTCTTAAAACACTATAGTCCAAGCAACAGCGTGATAACGACACGGCGTACTCGAAGTGACTTGACTGTTTACACACACGGGGAGCGGTTTGGCCCCAAGGACCTTAGTGGCGCACACAGTGGAATCAACCTTGGAAAACAGTCGATGAATGGAGGAGCCTCGATATGTTGTTTCCTTTCGACCAATGCTATTTCCACCCCACTCAAACGGCATCTAGAAAACATTGACCCTCACCATTGTAACGTTTCAGTGCTCTGTAATTGACCGCACTTTGACTTCCGTAGGCGAATCTTTTCGAGATTTCTGTAAACCTTCTTTTTATGGCCGATTCTAACGTGTACAATAGGGTCCGACTTCATTCATCTACTGTGGTTCCTAAGACTGATAGAACTGTAGACTGCACATACAGAACTCTGTCCAAGTCGGTGGCTCATAGAATGACGCTAAGGACCTTAGTGGCGCCTAGACTGCGCCAGTAAGTGGATTAATGGCGCATACAGAACTCTGTCCACGTCGGTGGCCCATAGAAAACTGAGGTGGCTGAAGGACTCGGACTGGACACGGAAACTGCCGAGCACGTTCGGCAGCTCGTATGCGAGCCAAGACAGGTCCTGCAATCAACATGAGGACGTCATTACATGAGTTTCGGGACCAACCTAGGACCCCTCGTCAGGTCACTAAAGTACCACGTCACGTTACATTAGCCGTGTCAAATAGGAAATAAACAATTAAAAATCGACCTTACGTTCTATTTTAGGTGTCTCGTTGAAGCAATGTTATGCGATTAGTAATAGTTATTTATAACATACATTAGTAAATTCTAAAACATGTCTTCATCTGTAATTTCATTTATAATTTGGTGTTTAACAATTAAAGTACTTAACCGTAAAGTTATATTATGATGAATGATGATCCGAAAAAAACAATTTTACATAGAACACAAAGACATTAGTTACATCATTACATTAAAAGTAGAATAGGGCAAGTAAGTTTGTTCCTGGCTCAATTCAAATATCAGGATTACAACGGCCACTTGCAGCAAAGAGGATATCTCAAAGTGTTTTGATAACCATTTGGCCACTTCAAAATAAACAATGTAAATAGAAATACAAAATAATGATCAAGATATCATGTTCTACCTTAGCATCGGTAAACGGATCACTATCACCGTAGAATATCACAGTTTGTGAAGTGATCTTTGTTAGGTCATATTCGGGGGGTCTGCTTTGGTTGTAGCGAGCCATGTTCTCCTCCAATCCGTGGTCGTACTTAGTGAAGTTCCCCGTGTGCATGCCTTGCATGAAGTGAGACATCGTCTTTATGGACGTCTGGGTAGGGTAGTGTCCGAACAGCGTAGGTAATAAGGTCTGAAAGATAAGAATTTATCTTTATATCACACAATTACTAATTATTCAATTAACCTTATTATTTAATAATAATAAATTATTTTAGAAATATTTATTTAATTAATAAATTAATTAATTTAATAAATTATTTAGAAATAATAAATCTCAATATTGAATTAATTATTTCAATTATTCATTTAATTATTCAGTGCTCAATGATAATCTTTGCATATTTTCTAACTTGACATAATAAATACCTATAATATTATTTAGATGCAATATTATCATGAATACATGAATAACATATAAAATTATGTGCTAAGTTCATGTGGAGCAGTGTTTCTTGTTACCAACGACATCGTTATCTACGAAATAAGACTTACTGCCTAAATCAAACAATGAAAAGCGAACAAACCATCGAAAGGCCACACCGCTAATATTTCGAATTGCAATCAGTAAGATTATTATTTTAATCACTATTTAAATAAAACAACGGCTCCACTGATAATATATATTATTGATCATATTTATCGAGTGTAGTCTTTGAGATTGTGAAGACCCCAGGGTGTGTTTGTAGCAAGACAATGCAAGCAGCCAGGTGCAGCGTTCTTATACGGTTTATATGTTTGAGCAGTCTTAATACTGAGACCATACTCTCTTGTCAGAAGTTTAGTAGTATCTAAGCGATAATGCCTGGATTTTGTAGGACTTAAGATCTATTTAGATGTAGACTTTAGAGCGAAGCAGAATATCATCTTTCGGGCAGGTTCCCAGTCAAATGTTACGTATTTCTATCCTGAATAAATGTCACATACATACATAGACAAACGTGTTGCCTATAAATCACCTATGCAGTCAAGAATGTCTGATATACGTGTGACCTCCCAGCTCCCGCAGTTTTTGCCACTACACATAAAAGTTCAAACGCAATAAATTGCAAATACCAAATAACGAAGAGGATATGGTGTTAATAAATTTCATGTGTGCGTGTGTGTATATATAAATATCATATGTCGGAATCGGATGGTTATGTACTACAATCTAACACATACTATCTCCCATAAACTAAGTATTTTCCCAGTCAATAAAAGCATATTGATTTAGATTTGAATTTTAGTTAGAAGATAAGTTTGAAATTGTGTGCGTCGTATAATTTTGTAAAATAAGGCAAGAATAATGTTGTAAATACTAATTTATTTTTAAGTAAACATTAAATGTTTGAACGTACACACTGACCAACAAGTAAGCTATATATACCATACCACGTGGTAATGAGTAATATGTAAAACAAATAGATGTAAGGGTGTTATACAAAGAATATTAATGACGGGAACACCGCTTATTGTGAATAGTTCCTGTAAAATAAGAATCTCTTTAAATGGACGCAGGTAGCCGTAAGCATTGTGACCTGGTTACCATTGCAGGCGAGAAATACGGAGCTCAGAAAGGAAACAAGCAGACACAAGAACGTGGCAACTTTTCTACTGAAAAATGTGCACATTTATTAGTTTTTCTTTTTATGGAAAATGCTTGCAGTTTATTTCTCAGGGAAATGGGATAATCACTCTGTTGGGACCCAGTCCTCGGTATTAAATTACACCACAAGTCCAGATTAGGTCACTCATCTCTTCCATCTTGTCATAACCATCTTGATTGCAGATGCCACTTGTGAGTCCAAAGCTGTTAGTGAGGTCCACCAACTTCCATCGACTTTTTGAATACGCACAAAAAGTAGCTAATATTAATGTTACTATAACACGGGATTGTGAAACCTCTTAGGGGATGTATAAAATACTCGTTGTGAGTCAACTTGATAAAAAGAGATTTGGAAGCGCAATAATGGTAGCAAGCCATTCGCCATCGAAAAGAAACGACCCGTTCCAAGCGGACAAACCGAGAAGCGCTAGAATGAGGCTGCTGTCAAGGTTTGCGCGGCTCATTGTATAGTACACATCTTCACTTACCACGATCTAACTGTTTCGCTAACAAATCTCAGAGAGCATAGATGGGCCAGTATTGCAATAAGATATATAACAAAAGGTTGAGAAAATGAATGAAGAAATTTAATCAAAAATGTGCCAACAAAATGTTGCATAATAGTGGAATCCCCACCAAGACAGAAAACGTCTCAGAATGTAAGATCTCAGAACTCATTTTCATTCCCTCTTTCTTCGTCTAATTGTTTCATCAGTGTAGTACATAACCTCCATCCTAGTGCATTGTATCTGGGTCATCATATGTGTGAAGGGGAGGGAGGGGTAGGGGGGGGGGGCTCAAACCCCAAGCTAGGCGACTGCATACTGCAATAATAAGGTCACACCTCGCTAGCTGGCCAAAAAGGCAAAATAATGTTAATTCTTTAAGCCACAGCCTGCAACATTGCTTGCTTTGGACAACAAATGTTTATGTGCAGGGATGCTTGCCCGCTTGGCCACTGCCAACATTGTGTAACTGGGTCGGTCTCTCTACTTACACCGGCTCATGCCACTAGATTTAAATATGCATTATGTTAAATTGAATCGTGGCTTAAGATCCGTACTTGGTTAAGCTGTTTAGCATAGCCTGCTACAGTGTGGAGTATTTTCGCACAGAGCCCACTTCCTATGAACTGATCTTCGCATACTGGCTGCAGGTTCCTCTGGAGAGCTTCTGGTGTAGGGGGAAAGCCGTGCATGCCCGAGTAACCTGTGATGCGCTGCCAACATACACACCTCATTACTCATTACTCATTACTCATTAATAATTACTCATTAGACACTCAGGAGTCAGGACCAACTGTGATTCTCATGATTACTACACGTTAGTCTACTCATTGCAAGTCTATATTGGCTGATTCACGCATAGCTTTGTCGAGGTTGCAACTCCGGGAGCTAAATAAGCAAACAAGCAGTGATATGCACTAATGTGTTAACAACAATAAAAATAGTAGTAATAGCTAAGTAATTATAATAGCAAACGATTAAGCAAAACAAATTATTGTATTTACATCTCTTTCGAATCTCGACAACACAAAAGAACTTTACCAAGCTATACTTTATGTAGTGATACCACAGTATAGCGACATTTATTAGCTGTGAAAACAAAGGTATATTGTTTACTTGAAACTAAACACATATCGCATGGCATGAACACTGTGCATTATAGATACACTTGTAAATTGCAACACCCACATAACAATTAGGACAGCACGCAACCATGAAGAAACAAGGACTACCACGTCAACAGAACTAATGATTTCCACCCATCGATAAGATAAGTTAATAAAAGTTCTAATCAGATGAATGTGAAATAAAAAAGGAATGAAACATTAAATACAAAAATCAAACACAAGTCGATTCATTACTGTGCGAGTTATAACGAAATCACTGAATGAGTTATTCATAAACAAAAATAGGAACGTGTATATTATTTTCCTTTAGTGCAGCAGCACAAATAATGACTAATTAATCATGTTTTCATACTTTTGCTTCGCCTAATGCTACCCCGAGCACTGCGAGCAAAGTTATTAGCGATAAAAGAGGTTATAATTAGTGCACGCCAACCATGGCTTTTATTGCCACCATTCAATGTATAATTAAGTCCAGTGCAGTACGATCTCATTCACACAACAGTAACACACAACAACTTATCGCAAATGGCAAATAAAAGAATGTTTATAATGTTTATTTGTGCTGGATTTGTTTACGGTGTATATACCACGCGACACGCAATACACAAGAGCTGAAACAAACACTATTTCACAGGTGTGTTTTGATCTGCGTCGTCAGGCACGACTGCACATTGCGAGTCTGACGATGGAACGATGAAAGTTTTACCCTTTTCGTATACACATGCAATACTTAAACATTTTTCAGCTTAAGTGGAACAACTGAACCAATAAACTATAGTGAAGTCTACGTTTATAGTTATTGTAGATACGCGATGTAAATATTGTTTGAGTTATATCAGAGGTGCATTTTTTCCCCCAAGTCTGAACACAAGGGCTAAAATTAACACTCGTTCAAAATTTTAGTCAAAATAATGTTTTCTTTGCGCGTATATTTGTTAAATCTCCCCCCCCCCCTCCCCCCCCTACACGAGATGTGTCGTAACCGAGAACGTGTGGAGCGTCCGTCGTCCATAAACAAACCCGTTAATTCCCTTTCGTTAACGAAGACTCAGCAAGCGGTGAGACGGATTATCCGGAAATTTCAAAAGTAAAAATACGGATTTCGTTTGAAAATGTAATATTAGGTACCTTTTAGAATTAGCGTGAAAAAAGTAAGTTGAGAATTAATTGCCGTTTACACACACGCGCGCGGATTAAGTTGAGCTTCATGTTTTCCTCTTGTATTTTAGGTACGGGGTACGGATTACCACCCTTGGCCCTGGTCGCGAGTACCATTGACCGGAAAAAGTCAAGGCAGCTGAATAATTTGTATACGTAATCTTTGCCGAACGAGTGTAAGCCCCGCCCAGCTTCATGTTTGCATCATCTCACTTTTCAGCAGACGATGAAAGTGGGTTTACGATTTCAACTAATGGCCTGAGCATGAGTCAACATCACCATCGAACAACAGCAAACTTACCACGTGAGCTGTAATAGAGTTAAATGCGATTATAAAAATAGCCGTGTGGCCGTGTTTTAATCGCGAGAGTAAACATTGAATAAGCACCAATCACAATGTAACTGTGAGATTGGGAACTGTAATTTATTACGTTCTACTATAAAAATAAAAGTGATGACAACAAGACTCTTAAACCGCGAGAATTTTAAATAAAAACAGACACAACACGAACAATAACCACTGTCATAACTTAAAAACACTTACGAAAATGGGTTAATTTTCGGGAGCGTCCGCTATCTTCCTCCTGTTATCTCTCGCGTCTGAGGAAGATAGCGGACGCTCTCGAAAATTAATACACTTTGGTGAGTGTTTTTAAAGTTATGACCGTGGTTACTGTTCAGGTTGTGTCTATTTTTATTTAAACATATTTTTACTATACGTAACTTCAATACCGCTAAGCTTACGACGTAGGCCGCACAATACATACACCAATTTCTGTTAAACTATTTCAAATAGTTGAATTGAAAAACAATGACGTCTCCTTACCTGGAAAGCTTTCCAAAAGCGCGCCGAGTACCTCAGTATGCTCGTATTGTGCTGCAGTTTCACCACCGGCGCCAGTAGCACCGTGAAGTCAAGCTTCTGGTTGTACTGAGGCTTCTCTGTCAGCATGACTACTGCGGTAGTGGCCCCCATGGAGTGACCAACGAACTGTAGGGTCGGACGACCAGTCACTACCAGCACGTAGTCTATCATTGCAGGCAGATCGAACATGCCGATCTCATGCCAGCTGGAAGAACAATATCTCATGTGCTTGGAGGTTTACAGCGAAATTACCGTTTTTCAAAAAAAAAAAAAAAAAAAAAGTTAGGCAGCAGCGTCTCTTAGCTTCGTAAGCACTACACATTGTATGTTAAATATATAAACAAAATAACATTTACTGGTCTTTGCAGCCAAAGCTGTTGCCAATTGACACACAATAACAACACAATATGTTAAAACGAAAATCGAAACAAATTACACTGCACATATAAAGGTAAAACAAAATTAAGAGTACAAATTGTGACTAAAAATAAATGTTTTAAAACGGTACATGATTTTAATATAAGACGCATTTAGATGATGATAATTCGTATTGTTGTACGTCTCTACATAAAGGATGATAATTATATGAAGATGAACGACAATTATAAAAAAAACAAGCCTTTGAACTCGTGTCCGTAATCGCATGTGCCAGCTCGAACGGCAAGAAATATTTATTATTCAGTCTGCAATGCGTTCTCACTGTTTCGATTTAGTGCAGCATTCTTGAGGTTTCATTCTAAAACGGAAATTTACGCGACGTTTAATTCGGAGGACGGAATTACTACCGAATATATTCACAAAATAAATCTAAGCTCTCGTCCATTTTGTGATTGATATCGAAGTAAATTTCCCAATAGTGGATTTCTGCGTCAAGTTGTAATTTTTTAAGTCGATCGCTCGCACTTTATTCCACTATTTACATTTGAAAGTGTACCGCATTCAATTTTACTATTTACTCAAGTTTTTCATTGTACATTACATTCCATTTCACAATTACTCTAGCCTATTGAGTATACACAGCATTTAATCTCTCTCTTTACTCAGGCTGTCCTCCTAACCCGCGCAAACTCAATTTCTCTCGGTTGAAATTGGTTTCAATGTTTCAAAATCGTCTCGACGAAGATAAAATATGCCCCACGCGATAATTTACTGCTTGACCTTATAAATGACCTCTATTTCAATAATCATTATTGTTTTCCAAAAACCGTTTTTAATTGTTAAAGTGTGTTTCACTAATACGTTATACAAGTTAAAAATGATCATCCAAAAATCGAATTTATTGAAACAAAGTAACACTTACAAGATTGAGGACTGAGCATCTTTGTTTTTTGGCAGCGAAAACATTTACATCAGTTTGAACCGTCGTAAGTCAAGTATGGGGTCAAAGCACACATTCGTACGTTATTGAATATAAACCACATCCATTGTAATGCATTTCATTTCATTATTTCTTTCTTCGTTTAAGCATGATTGCACTCATTGTTTATAGCCCTTAGAAACTGTGTACTGCATTCCATTCTACTATTTACTTTAGCAAGAGGGTGTTTACCTAAATCCATTCTTTGATTTACTTTAGAAAGAGAGTGTACGCGTATCATGCCATTCCACGATTTACGAAAACAGTAGTCATCTTCATAGAGAATGGTCGAAATAACTCTTAGCACGTATCAATCAATGTGCGATCCCATTTTGAATAATGGTGGCGACAAACTGCGTTGTATAACTAGATCGCAGTATTTACAGGTTCAATCGTTCTTGTTTGCGAAGAGCTAAAAAGGAAAGTAACTAGAAAAACTAAGTAATTTGAAGCATGTTTTTAACGTGTTCCTATAGCTGCCGGCGAGCAAATGTAAATGCAATATATTTTTAGTCAAGACAAGAACCATTAGTTATTCTGTCTATATACGATTTATACGTGAAAGAACGTACATTGTGCTTCTTCCTTGACTCTGATTCTACAGTAAATTGTTTCGTTTCTGTCAAGTCATGGTTGGTCTCAAGTAGGTTAGTGGCGAGTCATTGTGATCGAAGGTGTTGGAATGTAGGCTAGTGATACATGGCGTTGTAGCGAGCTCATCTCAAGACATCTTTGCCATTTGTGTATCTATGGTATTAAAGATTTACGTTTGTTTATTTTGCGTCCAGCCTAAATCAATAACATCTAATAATTCACGGTGTTCATTCAGGGGGTCTATTGTTTTGTCATGGTGTAGAGCTTAGTGAAACGAATAGCAAATAGTACGGAAGATGCAGAATAAAAGCAGTAGCTTTGAAACATTAGTTTCAATGAACGGTTGAAGAGAACACATCTGCCATGAATGCAATGTGACAATCATTCGAATGAATTGAAAAGAAAATGCATTTTGTCATTATGGAACTGACACAAATATTACGATGTTTAATCAAAACGTTGTTAGTAGACAATGTTCATACACAATTGTGTACGCATATTGTGCACGTGTGTTCTCGATTTTCGTTTTATAAAAAGTGACTATAAGTATATTGATATGTAATCAATATGTGCAACAGTGCATTCCGTCATTAATTAATTTTTAATTTGTGTTATTATTACTTGTAACAGACCATACAGATATGCGTTGTATTGGACATGTAATTAATATTAAAATACTGACAGAAGAGAGAAAATAATAAAGAGCTATTTGAAAGCAATTCATAGATTGACGACATGAAACAAAATTTTATATTGTATGTTTAACAAATATAATTACCTTAATTTCACTTTAATACAGAGAACGCTAGGGCAAAATAGTTATTAAATTTACAATGAGAGCCCAGATTATATTATTTCATAATTCCAAAAAACTAGCACAATTTTGAATATAAATACTATCACACAAAAAATGCAAGTATCTATTTTGCTGACAAAAATATAATATGTACTCAAGTACATTTTCAAACCTAAGCCCATGAAATACATATCACAGCACCACCTAAAACAAAGCCAAAATTTATAATCCTACCATATCATACCTGAAATTCCAAAAGTTTGCGTCATTTCTTGACATATTGACATGTTCACTTGAATATATATTTCCTCTCAAATTTCCCAGCCAAACATCATATCCGGCATCCGCCAAACTGTATCCTGGGAATGAAAAATATCATCTCGCGTCAAACAGGAGTCAGTGTAGGGTGCGGTGAACCCACATCGAGCCCATGCAGACCACAGGCCAGTTCCATAGTTGAATGTGTCAACAAGTGATATATTGCTACCAAACTTATTGAAACGTTTTCAACAAGAATGGATCACACTTGACAGTTGAATAATTTGCTGCGAATATTTCCGATGAGGAAGGTGATGTAAATTCATTCGCCTACAAGTCCCATTTTATAACTGACGGATATCAAAGCCCGCGGACATCTTTCACTCATATTGACCATATCGTGTCATTCCGTAAGAAATAGCTTTTATACAACCTTATGGTCGCGTATCTCCCCAAAAGTTCACGCATGAATTACGAAGATACCGACAGTTATTGGTAATGAAAGTCTGCCCTAAGTCGTCACTTCATCGTTTGTAAAAGAGTTCCTACCTATGAACAATATTGCACTTGTATGCAAATAAGCAATAATGCTTATTAGCAGCGCGCACTTTGTGTGTGTCATATTGTTATGACTTTATCTATTGATACTTCACATAATTATGTAAAGTCTTACCTATGCATTAGTTCCATACAGATCGTGCATGTGTGTATACCACATGAGTTATCGCAGGTGGCTTGATATATATCATTTTAGGTCATTTAAATACCACGGGATCTAACCCAATACCTTTTGAATTGGAAGTATAAAGTAACCTACGCGCCCAACAAACAAAGCAGACAATGCAATTTTTTAGAGACTAGTATAACAATTTCCAGTTGACAAGATTTCTCTTGTTTGTAGTCTGTATGGGCGTAAAGCGACTCGGAATAATGGTGACGTTAACTGCCGTTAAATGAATGAGGTTGTCACTATGATTGATGATGAAATCGAACACAACTGCGTGGGATTCGAACCCACGTCAGGCGATGTAGTGCTCGCACATACGGCTATAGAGAGAGGTGATGTCGTTGACATACAATACATGAGGTTCCAAGTCTAGGACGTGCTATCAAATATGCCTACACAACTGCCCGCCCGTCCGGTAACCGGTAATGGGTATAACTTACAATAGTGAAACACCCAAAATTTACGATATTTGATTGATATTGAGAATGCTTCAAGTTTAAAGTGATTTCTATCCGGATTTTGGTTTTGTAACGAATTTAAAACCTTTTATAATTATAACGATTTTTATTACTCTTATTTATTTAATAATTTAGAATGAATGTTTTATAACAATGACAATCGTAACAATTTAATAATTTCTTTTTAAAATAATTTAAACTATGTTTCTTTTTCTTTTATTTGGATAAAACAAAAATGTCATGTTATTAGGCCATGTTCTGTTTTAATATCACTATAATATGAATTGTGATCCATATTGAATGTGTTAATTATGGTATGTTTGTATGTGTATGTGTACACGAAAATAGCAGTAATGCTAATAAAGTCATACTCTACTACTACAATTACAATGTAACATATTTTATAAATTCATTTTTTAGCAGATACAAAACCAATTTCCGGGTACAGGATCACTTTTTCAAGATCTTGAATCGTTCTCTAGATATCAGTTATGTCTTCTCTAAAACACAGCCGAACAACTACGGACACTGACTCTCACAAAAAAACATCGCCCATTTACTTTTTTTGTATCGCTACAGCTCGAATCGGTTCATTGATTTTAAAGTTTTTTTGTGTTACAATAGCTTCTGAATAATGAGTCAATAACAGTTGGGAAGAAGAAGTTTGTAGCGAGGTTTTAAGAGCTAGCTTCGCGCCTTTGTTGGCACACAAGAGTACTTCGGTTCGAGCACCATCAGCTATACTGAATGAAGGTTTCTTCGCTTTAGCGATGCACTATTAGTCTGATAGAAGAGTACTCGCAATATAGCGAAATACGATTACTCGCACAGTAATATTAGTACAGTAGTATTGAAACAATTAAGATAACAGTATCCCACCTGAAATAGGCCTATTGTAAGAAAATACTATAAGACACACGAAGGAGTTTATTGTTTGAAATACTATTACTAAAGCAACACAATGGCAATAAGACGTTGCATTGCAATTTGCAAACCAGATTTATTGGGACTTTCTATTTGTAAAAAAGGTAATCTACACAAACAATGAGGTGCATACAGATGTGTACAGACACTTTAGTTGGATAAGGGTAGAAACCCTAATTTTCTTACGAGGGAGTACAAATTTTGACCCTAAAGACTCACCCACTATCGGGATCGCAATCGTAATCCGGAAATCGTAAAGAGTTAACTTATATGGTTCTTATGGCGCTATTCACAACTAATAGTAATGATTTGTAATGGGAAAATGTACGAATGCGACCCAGATCCCGATTACGATCACGATGTCGACAATTGGGGTTAAGGCATTGGAACTGAATACTTATACTCTGTAGTAAGCGCATCGAGGAGTAATGGAACAGTTTCCCACCGAAAACCAATACATTTCAGCCATGCAAGCCATTCTACCACAAGAACAATCTAATCTATACTTTCAAGAATTGTCCAGTTGTTGTTTATCAGATAACAGATTCGTCAGACGGTTACTCTGGGTTCATGGTCTTGGTAACCAGTGACCCAAACAACCCAAGGTCGGGTGCCTTTCATCAAAATCGGTACGTGTGTCATGAATGTGACAGAATTTTGTGTTTGCGGTAAATCTTGCTAGTTCGACTATAGTGTCACTTAATTATACACTACAGACGGTGATCCGATCGCCATAGACGTCTACACTGAGGGTGTGTTCCAACTTGATTTTCGACAAATAACCACTATCTACTAACCACTAACCTGCTACACACTAAACACTAACAGCTTTGGACACGCCACCTAGTATGCTAACACTAAGTTTATTGTTATCAATTATTTAATGGAAATAAATGCGATAATAATACTTCCACTTACATTCAATACCTGGTTGGGTATTTTCCTAACCTAAAAGTATCAGCTGTAATGGCTGGTATCAACCATCTTGGTTTAGTGGGTTAGCCGTTGTCGTAGTGTACACTTTCGGCCACTACCCACTACCCACCAACCACTAGCCAAATAAGGAGCATTCTGACGTCTGACGTCTGCTTGTGACGTCACTTCCTTTCGATTAGTAACTAAGCTTAGTCCACTACGAAAAACGTCAAGTTGGAACACACCCTGAAGAAATTTACTTCGATCACGCGACATCAACTTTTCCGAAACACAGTTGATTTCTCACAACAGTCGATTGAAACGTCAACTATTTCTATTGCGATTCAGGCCTACATTTTGTGACTATATTAAAGACAGTTGTTAGTATATATATATATATATATATTACTGAACTTAGAGTCAGTGGCATAGTGTCCTGAGGACAGAGCACATACGTTGCTCAGAAACGTCGACCAATATGACAAGTAAGTGCAATAAATGTGACGGATAAATAAATGTGTGTGTTAACAACCCGTTGTATTTATAATTTTAACAATATATATATATATATAAATAGATATATATGTTTTCATGGATTTTGGTAATTAAGATAAATAAGAAGGTAATTAAGATAAATTAAGATAAATATAAAATTAAGATTAATAACAAGTTGTATAAACAACATAATTAAATAACCTTAAATTTCCAAATTCAAAGCTACCACCAAGTACAGGTGGTTGTATTCCAGTTAGGAAATTAATTTGGGGTACTACTTCGAAGCTAACTTGATGTTAATTTATCTGTTGGCGTGACTGGCATGGCATGTTGACACTTGGCACTGGTATCTAACGAACGAAAAGTGATTTGGCATAAGTTAGAAGTCAAGTGTAGAAGTCAAGTGTAGAAGTAAAGAGGCATAACAGAACGAGCTTAGACGCTTTGCTGTACGCGCGTGTGTTCGATGTTCTACACTCTGCCCTCTCTCTCTCTCTCTCTGTCAAATATTTGCACCCTCTCTCTCTCTCACCTGGAAGTCCAAACACAAACGTGGAACTAACTGATCGGTTTATGCTACAAGAAGGATCGTGAAAAGATAACACAGACCAAACGAATACAGCTGATATTGGCATAGTTTACGTCTGAAAATAAACATGTGTCAATTCAGCTAAACATGTTTGGTTTGTTATGTCTCAGACTGCGGAAGAAACTGCGAGTCTTCGCGTCTTGTTCACTTCCTTTAGTTCGCATGCAAATATTAACCGTGGGTACTTGGGAAATGCAAGTACACACCAATTTCGTGGTTCACACACTTTCGTTCTAATAACTCTTGATAATTCAAGCAATTCTCCCACCCACACATTTCACGTTTCCTTATAGACTTAGGTTTTTCAAAAGTGACATATTATTACCTATCGCTCGTTTAATGTTCACATGAAGTGAATGCATAAATCACTAAATTAACGTTTGTTTATAGATATCTTGAAAACGCGTCATGATATTGAAGTGATTCATACCCAGGATCTAGTTTTGTATCAGCTAAACAAATAGTTTTAAAAACTTGCAAAAATTGTTATTGTTACGACTGTCATTTCTTGGATTAATTATAAATTATTAAATTAATTACAGAAACAACAATCGTAACAATTACAAAATTTGTAAGTTTTTAAATTAATTGTTTAGGTGACATAAAACCAAATCCCGAGTATCAATCACTTTTTCCTATATCTTGAAGAGTTCTCTAGATATTAATAAATACCGTTAATTTTGGTGATGTAATATTGCGACTACCCATATATACTATGCTAGATTGGAGACATCTGACACACCCCATTATTATACGGTTGACTTTTAAATGCTACACGAGCCAAATTATATGACAACCTATTCAAATGCTATAACGTAATGGCAATCGATGTGAATAGCATATCAATGTTTCCAGACGTGATTGGCATTCTTATTTGCAAACTACCGTTTCGGGTTCCTACTCATAACACATATTGTGAGTGGCAATAGGGTTGCCAACTCTCCCGTATTTCCCGGGAAATCCCGTTTTCCACTGTGATTTCCCGCTTCCCGTTTCAACTCTACACGGGAATCAGTTTTCCCGTATTTTCACAATTTGTTTTAAAACACGAATTTCCTAAGCTTCCGCCTACTAACAACAGTTCACAGTTGTCAGCATTTGAGCATTTTGAACTTAAAGTCTAATGATGAGACAATTATTTCATTATTAATGGAACATAAAATGGTAAGGCAATAGAAACAGATCACCGATCTGAGTTACAAGTTGTTGGTATTTATTCTCAATTTCGTGTCAAAAATTTTATAATTGTTTAAAACGGGATATAAAGCTTCTACATGATGCAAAATATCTTGATAAAATGTAGAAGGTAACCAGCTTAATAGATACATATTAATTCCGTTTACCCACCCAAATTAAACATAAATTGAATGAGAAAATTACACCTGCAAAGTTAATATTAAATCCCTAAACTCATTTTCTGGGACCTAACGTCTATTATAGGAAAACTTTTTTTTGCGCCTGCGGCGATTTGGCCTTCGGCAACTGGGACATCGCCGTCCTCATTCCCTCTACATTTCACATCAATTTTAAAATTCCCGTATTTTCATATTCAATAGTTGGCAACCCTAAGTGGCAATGGCAGTGGTGGTCAATGATCAGGGGTCAATGGTTCTTAATAATTATAATAATAATTTTCTGTAGGAAAAATGCATGCCCAGGCACAATTCATAACCCTCTAAATGAAAAGTGAGTAAACTACAATTCCTACAAGCATAAATCTCTGTTAAAATCCGTTTTCTTTAAGACAATGGAGAATTTTTAGGGCTATGTGAGAAAAGTGCTGAAGGGATGGACCTGCTTTGCGAATACCAGGCTTTTTACACAGTCAACTGGTCCAAACAAAACAATAAGTCTTCCTATTCAACCCAAACCATCTTGACTTATCCTAGGATTAGTTGATTTACTTACCGAGAGCTTTTCCGGGTCCCGTGAGGACCCAGTCCAGCGAACTGGCAAACACTCCATGCTGAAGGAACACAACTGGCCTCTTGAGGGCCTTGTCATCGCCCTTAGAGTCATACCTCGGCCACTCTTTGTGGTACTCCTTAGTGTATGACCGCTTGAACCATGGAAGGTTATGGTGGATGGGGCGTTGTTTTGACTCGGGTACCCGGCTACTGAAGGGTATCCTGTGGAGCGTGAGCAGGTACCCGTCCTCGGAGGACAGTGTGTGCACCTCCACCGGGTACCCGTGTTTTGCAATTAAGTCAGGCTACACAACAGAAACAAACAATTACAATGTGGACATGTTAGTAAGACAAACATAAATAACCATATTCATTTGATTCGCATAGTTTAAACCAACTGAATAAGCTTTTTACTTCACAGTTCTAAACCCATTCCCATCAAATGTTTGTTAGCCACGTTGGTAAGTGTATGAATACTAATTCACAATGCATCACAGCAGTCTTATACAAAGCGAAACAAATGGTTAGAGAAGAGATATTATAGCTGCATTGTAACAAATGTACTTTGAACTAAATGAATTTGCGCTAAAACAACCGTCTGACTAAATGTTGCAGTCGATGTTCTCAAGCAGCGCAACACTGACATAACAACAACTTAATAACAAGATGGGCATTCTTAATACAAGACCACCGTTACGTAGAACCACAGATCTGCGCTCGAGTCCCGGTCACATGGCAATTGCAGCACATTACATCTTTCCAATATCGTCATCATTATTGTTATTATTATCTTCCTTGAATTTCTCTTCTTCCCTCTATTTATCATCATAATTATAAAGTCCTAACCATAATCGTCGGGATCGTAATTGGGATTGTAATCGTACATTTTCCCATTACAAATCATTTCGGGATTACGATTTAGTTGTGAACATCGCCATAAGAACTATTCACGATTTCCGGATTACGATCCCGATACCGACAATTGTGGGTATACGCCGTTATTGTAGCAATGCCAGCAATTAATACTGCTACATAAATGATTATAGCTTATATATGAAATAAAAATGCAAGCAAGTCATACAATAACGCATTCATAAAATAAATATACATAAACTAAATCAGAAATGACATGACATGATACATAAGCGGATATCAGAGACAACACAAAGTATACTTGACGTTTCTTTAATCACCACGGTTTGAATTTGGTAACGATAAGGGTAGTTGGTTTAAGATAGTGTTTCGTGTACTTACTGTGGTGTGAAAATCCTCTTGAAACGTGCGTTCTGAGTGGAGAGTGCAGCCCAGCCCTGCCAACGTAACGCACACAGCAACACGCAGCAACTGACACATAGCCATGTGCAATACAACTAACTCGAGTTAGGTACCGTTTCAAGAAGATGCCGGGACATTCCTAGCGTGACCCTCTTCTCGGCCAGGCAAGGCCGCTCATGATAGCGTACACGACTACACGTATAGTAGCCGACAACAGATGAGAATGTTTTTTTATCAGGTAGTAAAACCGGTCTAGTTAAATTATAAGGTACGGTACTGTACATTGTTACGATGTGGGCATTTAGAATGCATGAAACTACTTTTGGCAACATCTCAAAAATTACCAATTCTGAATATCATATAACATGAGCAAACAGGGGTACAACTTTCGCCCTCGTTGCTATTTCAGCGTCAAAATAGGGTGTTCACTGCCGAAACCCGAATCCTGCTCTAGCACGTGTTACATAATTGATTACGTCTAGGCATGGAATGGATAAAAGCAATAAGAACAGTGCAATGTATGATTAATAACAATATGGACATTGAACGCGTCCCGATAAGCCTTTGCCATCCCTGACCTCTCCCAAAGGTTATCGCCAACTCGTGTGTAAAATCTCTTTGGTCTTCGTCCACCAAGCAAATATAAGCCACCGGACACGAGGCGTAGTTGATAAGATAAGATAACATTCATGTTAATTAGTCAAAATTGGCTTCAAATTTGGAGAGCCAGTTTGGTCTCCGAGTCCGAGTGTG
Source organism: Isoperla grammatica (assembly GCA_945910005.1). Classification (NCBI taxonomy): domain Eukaryota; kingdom Metazoa; phylum Arthropoda; class Insecta; order Plecoptera; family Perlodidae; genus Isoperla; species Isoperla grammatica. Next base: position 10,500,289 of record OX246745.1, read on the forward strand.
TTGTGCGTGTGACTGTGGACTGTGTGTGTGACAATGGCTAAGTGGTGGTATTGCGTAGCTCTGTGGTGTAGTGTGGCTCTATGTGGAGATGCGGCGAGGATCCTAGGCGTGTTTCCGGTGTCGTCGGTAAGCCACCAGATCGTGTATCGAGCACTGATGAAGGCTCTGCATGCCCGAGGCCACGAGGTCGTGGTACTAACCACCAATCCGACTGCAGACCTCAACCTCAACAACTTCACAGAGATCGACCTATCACGGGTATACGACTACTGGAAGAAGCGCTACGACTTCGCAGCGAAGCGAGACCTCAAGTTGGGCCCCGAAGCCATGATGGCGGACTTCATGGAGTCTGCCAACGACATCTGTGAGATTGAACTGTCCCACCCTGACGTGCAGAAACTGATCGCCGCTAACTCGACGGATCGTTTTGACCTGATAATGATGGAGTGGGTGATATTTCCTTGCATGTACGGTTTCAAGCACACCTTCAACGTGCCCATGATCGGGGTCGTCTCGCACGGAGCCTTCCTCACCGGGTACGACGCCGTCGGCAACCCCGCGCACCCCGCCTACTGTCCCGACGTGTTTCTACCCTACACAGACCATTTGAGTTTCATGGAACGACTCCACAGTACATTATACAACATCTGGTATCGATATAAATGGCATTTCTACGTGTTGCCGCACCAAGATGCCATTGCCAGGCGTCACTTCGGCCCTGCGATGCCTTATTTAGGAGACATTGAGAGAAACGTCAGCATGGTGTTTGTAAACAGCCATTTCACACTCCATGTCCCGCGGCCTAACGTCCCGGCCGTCATAGAGATGGGAGGGCTGCACATCAGGACGCCGAAGCCACTCAAAGGGGTAAATACTTGACACTCGTTATACACAGCACGACTCGCCCACTTTTTGCACACGGGCTCGAACCTTATTTGAATTCTTGATTGTCAGTAAATTAAGGGAGGAATCACTAATGAGCGAATGGTGTTGTGCAACAGTTGTGCTGCATCGCCTGAATTTACTCGGCCGAGTTAGATATATACGACTGCGGTAATAACTAATAATAAACATATCTCAACTTTTGACACCACTTATGTCGTTGCCCTCGAGTGAAATAGCCGTGACCAATCACTTTCTCAGCTTAGACGATAGGTGAACATTTATGTGAGCTGTTTCATGTGTGCATATCTCCCAACGTACTCTGGAACAGAGGTCTCCACAGGCCCACACGGGCCCGTGCCAATACTAGAAAGTAGACCCAGTAGGGCCCGTTTGACTACGGCTATTTTATTGATTTGTAGTAAAACGTCTAGTAAACAAGAATAAAAATTACTTTCTCCAAGACCAATTACTATTTGGTATGACACACGGATAATCTGTGTAACTGTAAACAATGCAAAGAAGCCCCGACCGGGCCTGGGCCCTCAGACTTCCGATTCAATCCTATTTGTGGCTTAGAAAGAAACATACATTCCTTGCTCAACAAAATAAAAATTTGTATTTTCGCGTATCAACATTCCATAAATTGTTGTTATTCGGAATTTGGATTCTTGTTAATCGTTCCGTCATTTGGCATATTTAAGTGAGTTCCTCTCGAAGTGGATTCGTCCTCGTGGTGACCGGTGCCCGCAAAGAGGGCTCTCGTGCATATCTTTAACCACCCTACTTCTCATCAATGGTAGCCCTCTTTGCGACTTACACGCCCACCAATCTCCACACTACTGCCCCCCCCCCCCAGGCTACTTTATCCCCCTTATATGACGACCCCGGCGTTGTGTGATGTGTGACGAATCTTATTCGGCTGACGTCATCTGACCTAGCTGTCGAGTATGCCGCAATACAACAAAACTAATAAATAATAATCCAAGTGAACATTTCAAGATGCGAACGCACGATAGCTAAGCGGATTGAACTTAGGGTTCCTATCGTACTTCACGTTACTATGGTTACTAGTTAAGTTCCCGACTGTACGGAAATCATTATTCGTGTTAGCCTCTCTCACTAATGTCATTACATAATTTAAATAGTTGATCCATCGTAATAACTTGGTGCTAGGTTTATTGAAAACGTTTGGAATTAATAAATTAGTAGATTTATTTATACAGTGAGTCATTGCCGGCCGGCTAGCCTGAGGTCATGGCGTGATAGGGCTTAGGTTAAATCTGCGTCAGGTTAACGTACTGCTTATACAAATCATGCAATGCTGGCCTATTTTTCTTCTAATGGAAAATGCATTTCCCCCAGCCGTACGATGCAAAAGTTGAATAATCTAAATAGAAGAACAAGTGTGGCCAAATGGCATTTTTATTATATTGCTGATTTTAGGACGATACGGTGAAGATATACGAGGAAAAATTTGAATTTAAAATGCATCATTCGAGAAAATAGATACACGTTTAATGAATAATGAGTGTTTCTATTAGTTGGAAATATTAAAGTATTTTTGCAACTGCAACTGAGTCAAACCCTCAACTAGCCAAATACACTACTGCATACTTAGTTAGTCACCTGAAGTGGGACCCGAAAACAAATACACTATGTTGTTTACGCGCTTGGTAGTTCCCTAGTTACGGTTAACAGGGTATAAATAAATCATACTGGATTTAGATGAAATGTTTTGTATCAATATTTTATGAAAAAATAAAGAGCTGACACATCCGAAATAATCCGTGAATACGATATTTTGGAAAAAGCTGTTTTATTATTATGGCGATAACAGCAAACGGCTTAAACCGTACATAATATATGTTGTAGGATTGACATAGTATGCTATGGTCACGATAGAAACTAAGTAACTACGATAAACTAGCACACACAAAATCGAAAGTAAATTTTTCATCGTGATCGTGTTTGAGATTTCCGCTAACCATAATATATAAACTAACACAACAATGTAAAACATAAAGTAATAGTAATGATCCATTACCACTGAAAATTCGGTTAGGATACTTTATGATCGTACAGAACATCGTTTTGCCTATTTTAATATTTGTTTGAAACGGTAATTTTTTATCCATAGACTTTGGAATAGTGGAGTTTGATCCGTAGACAATTCGACAAGAAGACTAGACAGATAATTACCATTACGTAATCTGACTACTGGCTAGCAGTAGTAAACGATGTTTACGTAACATATTTCGGTTACCAATGCGTAAGGTTGGCTGTTCCTCTCTCACAATGCAATATATTTTCTTCCCTTCTATCCAGATGTCCTGTCTCACCGCGCACTACAGTAGTCAGCTGAAGACTAAAACTCGACTGCTTTTACTACTTACATATTTTATTGTAATTAAGGCCAGTGTAGGGCACAATGCCCTGTTTAGCCTGATGAGTGATGATTGATGAATGATAATGAGGAAGGGAGGAGGGGAAGCCTGGTACCGGCATGTAGCCTTTACCTGTCGAAAAGTACTAAGGGGACCATCGGCTTTACGTCCCATCCAAAAGGACGGTGTAACTTTGACCAGTCACATAGGTTCCTCCACTTATCTGGACTGTCGGGCAGTTGACGAGAAGAACGAAGCTTTTACATAAGCTTTCGAACCCTCCAATCTGCTCTAACCAACGGTAACTAGTGTTTCAGAGGTGAGTGGTGACCCATCCACCTCCTGACCTAGCCCGAGGTTGCTTAACTTCGGTGGTCGTATGGGAACCGGCTAAGCGGCCGCGGCTAAACCGTTAACTTTTGTACTACTTGTATGTACTATAACTATTTACTTGTACGATAAGCTTCCCCCTGTACACACGGGATTATTCTTAAATTGAGTGATACCTTACGTATAAATTTAAACCTACTGTTAACTCATCTTGATTATTGGTACGAAAAAACAAAATGTTCGTGCTGAAACTTAAACTATTGGCTACCTTTAAGCAAACAATAGCATTACAACTACACACTATTGTATAATGTAAACATGTTATTATGCTTGTACATTATTTATGTGCGAATGTTCGATAAGTTTTTATTTTAGATTAATAATACTTCGTCAAAACTATTAGTATCAAGACTGTATTGTCTTGGACTATGTTAATAGGAATGTTCCTGAAGATGGTTTATGTTGACAAATTGAACGCAAATATTCGATTGAAACGTAAGATGAGACAGTTTGAAGCTCTGAAAACAATTATCTCAACTCATAGCTGACAAACTTCACTTTTTGTGTCTACGAATGGCATGGAGAATCGTTTTTACGAAATTTCGTAGTTTTCTATTGACAATGAAATAATGGGAATAAATGAAAAACATTTTTATTTTACTGAATTATATGAAATAAATTGAATGAAATGACTCCGCCGTTTGTAAGAGGCGAACAAAATATGAAGTCTCCCCCCCCCCCCCCCCCTCCTTCCCCTTAACACTTGGTCCTCCAATTTGGCCCATTCCTCTACGTCCATTCCCTATGTACTCCGAGAAGAACTGTTCCAGGATAGCTCGTCAACTTGTCGTACGAAGCGACAATAATTAGGCAATGTCCTCTGACCTCATGGTAGAAAGTAAATTGTGTTGATCAGTGTTGTAAGTAAATAAGTCCGTATGTTGTGACAGGACCTGCTGGAGTGGCTGGAAGGAGCTCCGGAGGGCGTAATCTACTTCAGTCTGGGGTCTAACGTGCGCAGTGATCGCATGCCCGATGCCAAGCGTCAGATGTTCCTGGACGCCTTCTCTGAGCTACCCCAGCGCGTCCTATGGAAGTGGGAGTCTGATACCCTACCCGGGCAGCCAGACAACGTCAAGTTGGGGAAGTGGCTGCCGCAGCAAGACATACTGGGTGAGTATATTGGGTAACAGACGTCATGGGTGCGTATCCTATGGCGTATCATATTGGGTTACCTCGGCGCGTCGCAAGGCATCCTGGGTGCGAGCGCGTTCTCTACCAGGACTTCATCCATCGCTTTGGATGTAAACACTTACAGCAGATTTGCTTTGCCCGTATATATATATATATATATATATATATATATATGATTTCTTAGGTTTTTGTTGGTTGCAAAATGTAAAGTAAGAAAACATTTTTCGGTAAAACCAATCCAAATAAGTTTATTTAAAATAATAAGTCAACGTTTCGACGACATTAGCGTCGTCCTTATCAAGACATACAAAAACAAATAAAAAACCACAACAACCAAAAGACACTTGCATATAAAATCAAAAACAGTGCCACAGCGATACATCACTGGGAATTTTAAATAAACTTATTTGGATTGGTTTTACCGAAAAATGTTTTCTTACTATATACATATTTATGGATTTAGGTGCAAGTTTATACCATATCTATCTACCTCTCTATCTATATATAATAGAGATATCTCCAATTGTAGAGTATCTAGATCGAGAGCGGGATTCTCTGTTCCAAAACTCTATTTCTCACTCCATTTCCCTCTAAAACAAATTGTATACTGAGTCGTATTGGGAACCGGGGAATAGAAGCAGAGAATTATCTTCACATTTACTTTTAGAAGATTTGGAATTTCACCATTCCCACAATTTTGACAGTTTACAATTTCATTAGTTCCAATATTCGGCGATACAAAATTTCGTGATTTACTTCTTCGGCTGTATCCTAACTGTATATGTAGGCCTATCCTGTATATGCACTTCCGGAGAATATACACAATGTGTGTTTCTATACAGTGGCATAACTAGGAATTATTTCGGGGGGGGGGGGGGGGGAGGAGTTTAACAGGGGAAAGTGAGGAGTGGAAACAGCAAGAGGTCCGCCGGAAGCTTAAATTTTGTTTCGACTATTACAGACATTTCGTGCTTTTTAGAGTAAAAGAAATTACTCGAAGCATTACCCATTTGATTATATTACGAATTACGATACTGTTTTACTGTTTACAATAGTTCCTACAACTTTTGAGCTGAATGATGTATTTATTTTGGTTGAAATGTATGCGATATGTACACACTTGTCCCTAACACCATCATAACATTAATCATCATTTACCTATCATTAAAATTTAAAATATCATAGCCTCAATGTAGATTTGGAAAGGTCTGACCCTGGCTAAACGTGGCTCTGTATCAGCTCCAATAGGTTTAACCATGATGGACGTACAATCTCCATCAAACGGAGATCATCATAGCATATGCACGCAGTGGTTTACACTTTGCACCTTGCACGATGAAATATGTCACTCGAGGTACTGAAATAATATGTTACTACAAACAATGGCATTTGAAAGTGTGTATAGTAAACCTCTGCAGCCGTGTACTTCGTTGATACAAGGAACCACAAACAAAACAGTCTTTAATATGAACAAACAACTAATTATAGACATTTTGTTACCTATGCATTCTTGTGACCAATCAACGATAGGTAATCGAAATTACGGCTCTAGGTTTGCCATGAATCACTCGCCTATGACGAAAATGTCTGTAAGGTTATTTTGGGCAAAGTGTATGTACATACATAAGCATTTAAATAATTTAGTAAGAGTTTGAAATGTATGGCTTGGCAGTTTTAGTGGTTCGTACCCCGGTAAGAAACCGTGTGTTATAAATAACATCTGATGAAGTGTTCACAACACTGTGTTCTGACTACAAATCATGGGTTAACCAGTTAGGGTTGACTAAAACATGTGACTCCCATGTAAACTACTACCACACTATAGTCAAATGTTCAGCTCACAATGTTTCTGTCGCCCCCTCGTCTATATAAACATTGACAGGTTTAATCACACTAAACAATGTATATTGTGTACTACTGATATTCGAATCTTTCAACCTCATAAAGTCATAAACATATTATATAATGTGTAAGATGAATTATATATGATTCATGGTAATGATAATAACGGTTAAACGGTTTAAAACATAGTTATATATTTTTTTTTGATTGTATAGTCTAATACATCCTCACAGACACAGCTTTATCAATCAGACGGAAAATGTTCATTCTATTCAACTTTTCGCTAATCAAAGTGAAAAGCAATCATTTAACTTAATGGTTTATCTCGGCTCTCGTTTGTTGTTTGTCTATTATTTCAGTGCTTCGTTCATTTTACTAATGCTCGATTAATTGAAGCTGTAAAATTATCAATTAGCTATTTAATATGTAAACCGTCATCAACAAACGTGTTTGAAATTGTGTTCTGCGATAAGAAACCATTAGAATACATTTTAATTTGTAACAAAGTTACTTGACAGTGCTATGTCGGGTGTCAGGCGAAATATTAATGACATTTTGGACTTTAAACGCATTCTGGCCACCCATTGTTCTGCAAGTTGTGTGTTTTCAGCGGTCCCGGAGAGGGCGATTGTCATTAATTTCATATACATCACTTTGAAATTGATGGTTTTATGCCCGGAATAGGTGCTGGCCCGTTTTAAACAACCTTCCCCAAAACTTGTACATCGAATGAATATCCTTTCTGGAAATAATACGTTGCAAATCACATGATCACAATTCTGTATTTTAATCTGGCTCAGTCTTTCTTTAAATTAAGACATAACTAACTGTCAGCAATTTTTCCCCACGATAAACGCACGAAATGTTTTTGACAGGTATGAAAACAAAGGATTGTTTTATTAAAAGAAAATGACTCAAATCTTTTGTTAGTACAATTTCTGAAGTTAAATGGGTTTTAGTGAAGAACAAGTAACATTGCTGTAAGAACAATAAACGCCATAGATCCCCAGTGACTGGAAATATAAATGTTATTGTTTGAAGTTATCCCGCGTCCAAAAAAAAGTTGGCGTTTTTGCATTTTATTGAAAACCTTTCAATTTTTTCAATTTGCTTTTGAAAGAAGCAAACCTTGATAACAAATCCTCCAACGTTAATTTCGCTCATGATTCAGTCAATGTTTTTTGATTCGGGTATAAGGTCTCCCCTGGATATCGAAATATAATCTCAACTAAATATAAGTAAGTTATAACGTGATAATAAATTCAAGCATTTTCCTATGATAATGTATTACCTGCCGTATGACTTTGCTTTCTTTTGCTTTGGAATCCCACTTGGAAGTGATTGGCATCGGCGCGAACCCCACTTATTGTCTTTAAGTGTAGGCTGGGAAGTGTGCTTACCACCTCGAACATTGATATATTGCGATACGATATGTACAATATTTTGATCGTTGTGGTCGCAGCTCATTACCACCTCGAACATCGATATATTGCGATACGATATGTACAATATTTTGAACGTTGTAGTCGCAGCTCATTACCACCTCGAACATCGATATATTGCGATACGATTATGAACAATATTTTGAACGTTGTAGTCGCAGCTCATTACCACCTCGAACATCGATATATTGCGATACGATTATGTACAATATTTTGCACGTTGTAGTCGCAGCTCATTACCACCTCGAACATCGATATATTGCGATACGATATGTACAATATTTTGAACGTTGTGGTCGCAGCTCATTACCACCTCGAACATCGATATATTGCGACACGATTATGTACACTATTTTGAGCGTTGAAGTCGCAGCTCATTACCACCTCGAACATCGATATATTGCGATACGATTATGTACAATATTTTGAACGTTGTGGTCGCAGCTCATTACCACCTCGAACATCGACATATTGCGACACGATTATGTACACTATTTTGAACGTTGAAGTCGCAGCTCATTACCACCTCGAACATCGATATATTGCGATACGATTATGTACAATATTTTGAACGTTGTGGTCGCAGCTCATTACCACCTCGAACATCGACATATTGCGACACGATTATGTACAATATTTTGAACGTTGTGGTCGCAGCTCATTACCACCTCGAACATCGATATATTGCGATACGATTATGTACAATATTTTGAGTGTTGTTGCAGCTCATCCGAAGATCCGCGTGTTCATCACCCAGGGTGGCCTGCAGAGCACAGAAGAGGCCGCCCACGCCGGAGTCCCCATGGTAGGGATGCCGTTCATGGCCGACCAGGGCCTCAACGTGAGGAAGATGGTGGCAGCAGGAGTGAGCGTCCATCTTGACTTCCCCACTCTCACCAAGCAGGCCATACTGGACGCACTGCACAAAGTGCTAACCGAGCCAAGGTGGGTCTACATAACATTGTCTAGAGGCCGATTCACAATTGAAATACGAATTGCAATGAGAAACAGTGAAATACTGAAATAACCAGCAACTGGTTCACAACCGACGACTAGCTGCTTATTTCAGTAGTCAAAGCAGCGCCTTTTAATTGTGTACTTACTATCATTGACTATAACATCAAGATATCCAGTGCCACTGTTTTTGTTTTGATTTCCGTAGTTTACCTTCTAGTATGGCTTTTCTGCGTTGTGATTGGTTCGTCATAAGGTGCATCATGGGAAGTTGAAATAAGAAACGAAATTGATTCATTTCTTATGACTATTTCAATCCACTGTGACGGATGTGAACCACAGTATTGTTATTGTATGTTCCAATTCGCTTAAACCTTATTGCGATTTCACTAAACCAACTCTTATTTCAATTGTGAACCACGCTTAGAGTAAGAAGTGACACAACACAGCTAGCAGACACTGAGCACTGTGTACAACGTAGTCTGCAGTCAGCGGGGATGCGGGCAGATAGCAGTTATCGTTCTAGTACATTCTATACCGTGTCTAGTCAACCTCTCTTGTATTTGTGCGTTTTTAATTTAGAGGGGTATTCATGCAAGAAATTTAAAAAATCATATGTATTCCCACTTATGAGAGATAATGATACGTAAGTGTAAAAACGTTCCGACCCTAAAGAGAAAGAAAGAAAAATTAACGAAATCGTATAATTTTGTTAAGTTGCTAAACAATTATTTTTCTAATGGGAATTTAGCATGTACGTGATCGCCTGGGTTCAGTAATAACCGAATTAAAACATAACTTGAGAAAACTATTCAACTCAAGATAAAGAACTAATACGTTCACATCAACTACCAAATCCTTTTTATCTGCTTTACTTTGTCTTGTTGCTCAGGGATGAAAATCACGTACATGTTAATTCCCATAAGAAAAATAATTGTTGAGCAACTAGCCAAAATTATACGATTTCGTTCATTTTTCCCTTCTTTGTCTTTGGGATAGGACCTTTTTTTACACTTATGTATATCATTATTTCTCATGGACGGGAATACTTTCTGGCCTGAATACCCCTTTAAGGCCGTGCGTAGCAACACAGTGGCCATGAGATGGTTGTGGCGAGAACTGACTACGGCAGTGGACGCTTCTGCATTAGTTTCGATACCGTGATCGATGGTACACTTCGTCAATTTTGCGAAACATTCTTTTCTTTTAAAAGCTGGATCAGTCTTTCTGTTTCTGAGACTGAGAGAAAATTCCACTTGTACTCATGTTGATTGAAAATCGAAAGGGATTCAAATAAATGAGAATACTCTTGAAAGATTTTATAGCCCATGTCTAGAGGGTGATTGTTCCATTTACCGATCGCAGTTATAAAGTTATTGAAATAAATGTCAGTTTTAAATAGGTTTACTTGGGGACCTTTTAGTTTTGGAATTAAAGTGTTTTCTATGTGACATGAGTTCTTTTTGATCAACGATGATAATTTGAATCCCAAATAAATGCACATAGCAGTTTTCTTCTACCGTCGAGACTTGCATGTCTACAGGGATGTTCACTGAATACGGAGTCGTCTCAGTCTTCTGTGATCGTTATTCTTCCTGTCTTTCTCAACCGATAGAAATTAATTAATGTCACTGTTACTGGTCGGGGGGGGAGGGGGGGAAGGGGGGGGGGGAGAATACCCTAAAAATATGACTAACCACTTGTAACGACGGCGCTACGTTGAAATAGCATTTACCGAAACTCAACAAGAGTTAGCAGAAACTCGTGAAAATAATGATTGAAAAGTTCTATATTTTCCGGAAGAAAGTTATTTCGAGGAAATACCGTCAACACATTACTGGAATAGTTTTCACCTCAAATGTCGAAACCTGTGCAAAACATCTGCAGCGTTTACGTTAGTAAATTGATTAATTTGTTCGCCAAGTCGAGGCAACTTGTCCCTTCATGGTGATTCAAACAATTTACAACTTTTCCATATTCTATTAGATGTGCTAGAACGGCCAAGGAGCAGGTAAGAGCTGTGGATTGAAGGCAAACTTGGTCGCAAGTAGTAATTACAAGTATTATACGTAGTACTATGCATTCCAGTGGACTCCGGTCACAAAAGTACAACTTGTCGATAAACTTCAATTCATTCTTTAAAATCTTCTGTTAATAAGGTCACTGATATTGGTTCGAATGTGTACAATACTGATAACAACACATGTCAAGCTATTTGCAAGAAATGCATTTATTTATTTGATTGAAGAGGGTGTTTCAAATGTAATTTAATTGACATTTCTGTGCATGATCGTTGCATGAATGGAGAATAACAATTTTGTTTTTTTATGGACGTAGAACACAATGGGCGGGGAAAAGGGCCAAGACACAGGGAAGGAACTAAAGGGAGTGGGTTCGATTCTGCTCTGTCATAGGAAGCAATCACGCTACTACAATGTTTAGCTACCACTTACTGCCTCTCACCCATAACAATATGTAGTGAAAAAAACAAAAAGAATCGTTCAGAAATAAAACCATGCATGTTTAGTACGCTCAGAAAAGGCGATCAGAGGTGTTCTCTGCCCATGTCCAACATTACACACAACATGAATTGTTTCAAAATTATTATATAAAGTACATCCTCAAAAAAATATATTGTCTTGACGAAAAAAATAAGTGGTGTGCAGGATACAAGTATGAAGATGAATCTGTGCAGATTGTCCACATATTATCTCATTAATCACTTTTCACAAATTCAACGTTTGGACTAGTCGAAATGTCATTATTTGAGCGGGGAATCTGTAAGACCTCCGTGTGCTCTGCACTCTGTCTGCACTCGAGTGAGCGTCTGTAGCACTTAACGCAATCATAATGTACGGTGAAACATTTCGTACACTGCACGTCTACAGGAATCCATTCTCTGTTATAATTAAGAGCATTTACCAGACATTAGAGAAGTGCACACTGCGCACTGCGCACTCTACTACAAATTGTTATCTCACTCCCCAGCTGCTGCATTTGTCAGCCGAACTATCGCGTTGAAAACCATAGTTCTGTGAGGTACACATCTGACCAACTTGTGTTTTAGAAAACAAACCCACGTTGTCTGTGTGTATGTGCATATTTTTTTAAACATTATCCTTGTAGTTTTTAAACGAAAAATTCCTCAGTATACGTTGAATTTTCCTCCAGAAAATAGCCAAACTTTTCTGAAAAAGACGTTAATAAAATTGTTTGGTTGAGTATTTTGTAATTGTTTATCTCTGATTAAATTAAGGATTTGGTAAAGTGAAATGTGACATACCATAGGAACAATCTTGTTGCGATGGTGAACTATGCAAGTGCAATGTGCAATGTCATTGAAGTCTTATACAATATTCTACATCATAGTCTCTACAACAAGGCGAAGGCGTAGGTTACGGCAGTCCACTTTTGATCTAAGGTGAACCTAAGATTTAGATGGACTTTGAACAATATAAATGGTTTGGTTACATAGAAGACACATTGTTACCATGAGCTGCAACCTGACAAATACATTCTAGAAGTGCTAAATTCTTCAGCTTGCAGTTGGTATCTCGTATTTTAATCACGAATCAAAATGCAATATAATTAAAATATATAGCATTGCTATTTGATATCGTGCTGTCGGATTAAGAAAATTACTAATTGGACCGACAAGTTTTAAAATGTTAAAAAAGACTTTTTAGGAACATTGTGAGAGAGAGAGACGCTAACAATTGAGAGAAAGGTAGGGCCGGGACTCAAACCCAGGTCAAATGTGGAGACACTTCTGGGTTCGAGTCCCAGTCCAAGTTACTTCACCACTGACTTTCCCAGCACGACCTATTTACAAAATAATTACTGCAATGAATTTCTAGTTATTAAAATATTAAATCACGTATCTATCGATAAAGTGTATTTTATTCTACTCTATTCCAGTAAATATTTTACATTATTTCTTTAATTGAATAATTCATGCTTGTCGAATAGGAATGAGCACAATTCGCTCACGTGAGGTATCACACGCAACGGCTTCATTCCGCTTTGAGTGCGCGAACGAGCAAGACACGTATTGTACCCGCGCACAGCAATACGATGTGCGACACATATGAATGGCGTTACTAATGACGCGAGCAGCTCACGAGAGCACATTCACTATCTTCTACAGCAGACAATACCGTAAATTACTTTTGAAATGTGGACTTTTTTAATTTTGCATTTCCAATTAAACGGCTTTCAGCGTCTATTTGACAGTGGTAGATATACTAAGTTGTTAGCTTTGAATAATTGGTATAACAAAGAAGACTTGATTATTATCGTCCAGGTAACGTTTTATTTAAAAACAGATCGCAGTTTATCCGCACGTGGGACAAAGTATTAAGTGGGCAGGTGCGACAATGGTGGACGATCGCTTCGTACAGAATATCACAAACAGAAGGCAAATCAGGGCTAACATGTATGTCTTATCACTGTTAAAACGCAGGAAATACTCCCTACATATAACTTAACAAAAGGATGCAAATTTGATTGTGTTTGATAAAATTATACAATTTCAATAAAATGAAGAATTGTATAATTTGATACAATCTTCAAATCAATCCAAAACATTTTAAATCCTTTATGAGAACATATTTAGATTTTGACAATGTCTAGCCCACATCATTCCAAAATGTTGTTATTTATTGTCATTTTAAACCTCGGAAGGAATAATTTTACATTTGGTAATACAATGTGATACACATGTAATTTTGTGTGCATTACTCAAGATTGAGTGAAATATGTACTTACTAAATTAAGGACACCCTGAGATGTATCGGGTCTGCAAAAAAAAAAAAAAAAAAAACGCTCGTCAAGTTGGTACTTTGTTTCCAGCTACCGCAGCAACATGGCTCGTCTGTCCCGCCTGGTGAAGGACCAGCCCGAGACGTCTATAGAGCGCGCGATCTGGTGGACAGAGTACGTACTACGTCACGGAGGTGCCTCCCACCTTCGGTCCGCTGCCGTCGACATGCCCTGGTACCAATACCTCCTGCTGGACGTGATCGCCGCCATAGCTCTCATACTTCTAGTCATCGTCTACATCATCGTCAAACTAACGAGGACAATTTGCAACAAGTTGCTCGTATCGAACTCGCATCGTCCCAAGAACGATTAACGATTATTGTTATTTAGCTCAAACCTATCGCATTTAGATATAAATATATTTTTTAATAATAAGCTTTGATGTTTTAATGATATCTTATAAATGTTTACTTACAGAACTGGCATTGATTTGGATGATTTTCTATACATGATATTTAATTAAGTGTTGTGTAGTGTTAAGTTTAATTCATTTTACCTGAATTCTTTTTTTTCTATCCTGTTGCTCTGATATTTACACTGCAAGCTAATGTAGACTACTAGTAAGTGTAATAAGTTGTGATTACAAAGAAGAAATGAGTGTAAACCATTAATATGCACATAGCCTACTCCTGACGAAAAGAACAAACAAGATCAAGGAAGTTGCATGTGTCCCAACCATCCGAACTGTCTAATATACGTGAAAAGGTGTTGTAACAATGAAAACTCATATTCTCATTTCAATCAGCAGCATGTTCGAAAACCGTCTAACTAACCCATACCTGCCAATCCGTCGTATTCATCCATTTGATAAGAATATAAACGGTTTTTAGGTGGCTCGTTGGTCCAGTGGTTAGCAACCCTGCTTCCAATGCAGAAGTTTTTTAACTTCTAATGTGGATTCAATTCTATTACTTCTTGGCTTAGGAATAAGTAAACGGTGACTTTGGAGCCGTCCTAGCAACGAAGCACTCAATAAATTCAAAGTTGTTCTGAATCGGCCTTGTTGATTCTGGCATTTGTCCGCATGTGTTCGCACTGTCCAATCACTGATTCATATGTTTCGTATTTGAAATATCGATCTTTGATTGGTTATCGCTCACTCGTCGATGGTGTTTGAAGCCTACAGGGTTGGTTTAGTCACTTTCAATTAAAGTCCCCCACTGCAAATCAGTTTAGTTACTGAGTGGGTAGACTCTAAATGTTAATTTATTTTTATTTTATTTATTTAAATTATAAACCACATTTCTATAGTACTGTGGCTACAAGGCAAGGCCTGCACGCAGCTACTCAATGATAATGGTATTTGGGGTTTAACATCTCATATTTTTACAATGATGCTAATCTAGACGATCAGCTACTCAACAAGATTATGTTTTGCTCAAGTGTAATCCAGATGGTTTCCTTGATAAGACACATTCTTTGCGTGGGAAGCAATGTCAATATTGCTGGAGAGGTACATTCGTGTACGTCACTAAACGCTAGAATTAAATAAGTACGTCTTTAAAATGCTTCTTTTTACTAGTTAATTTCTTGAATTAAACTTAGTTGAAATAGCTAGCTAGCCCACACTACGAGAGGCAATGATTTACTTGTCGTACCCTTGAATGTTACCATGTATGCAGGCAGCAGTGCAAGAAAGTGACACAGGGCGTAGTCGAGTTGATGCTGCGATATGTAGCTGCGCTCCAAGGAAACGCCCACACAATTCCCCCCCCCCCCCTCCCCCCTAACAAATATCAATGCCTTTAAAGCTCACGTTGGGCCCTGTTTGCGCTTTACCAGTTCCTACACCTTGTACTCATAATCAACTCCGTGAATGAAATACATTTTAAATATGTCTATAGTCTCATAGAATCGAATCGTATAGAATCGTTCTATGTCCCCCCTGGTTGAACGAAAGAGAACTGAGAATGTATATCCTATAAAAACAACGAACGATTGTTACAATATGCCTGCCATTGTTGCCGTACGGGTGTATTTTCCGTGATTTGGCACATTTGCATAGAGTTCAGTGCAGTAGTATTGATAAATTCACTGCTGGCTGAGGCTTTACGCATTACCATTAGAACTTCTGAGAAAAACGACACCAATTATTTATAAGTATGGCAGATTGATTTATAACGAAATATGACAGAACAATAAACTATAACGAGAAGAAATTCTCATAGCAATTGGATGTAAAATAGCACCTGTTGACTTGGACCGATTGCTTGCTTGGTAAAAATATGTAAACGAAGACATTTTGTACCTGACGAAGTCAATTTATAAAGGTGAGTTTGTATCAGGATAACATGAGCTTTGGATTTCGCAATCAGATCATTATATATGCTCGGTTAGCTTTGTCTCACTTTTGTAGCGGGGGACACGTGGGACATAGAGCACCGTTCAACACATGCTATGTCTCAACCTTATTGCTCGAAAATGCCTTCAACATGTATTAACCAAGCTCTCTATTTTGCTATTGGTACAAAATAATAGGTTTTAATTTTATGTAACTTACTTTTAACAATAAGTGAAACCGTAAACTGTAGTTGGTCAATGATTGATGGTTGGCACTTATGGCGAAAACATGTATGCTCATGACACCTCACTTTTTGTCCATTGATATTACATATTATGGGGAATGGGGATAGATGCATAGCATGAATTACTTTTTACAACGCTTATATTAGCTTCATGTGTTTGTCTGTCTGTTTGTCTGGACGGAATCTTATAATCGATATTTCACTTACTTCTATCACTGTCCGATCGAGCTGAAATTTTTCACACATACGTATTCTCAATGACAATACATGAATCAATTGTCATATTTACTAAATAACCAATTAAGCTATCATAATTAATTAATCAAAGTTTTATATGGGAATCGATATTTCACCCACTTCCCAACGTCCGATCGAGCTGAAAATTTTCACACGGTCGTATTTTCTAAATGACAATATATGAATCAATTATCAGATTCACTAATTAATCAATAAATCCATCATAATTAATTAATTAAACAATAAGCTTCATATGGGAAATTAGTCACAGGTAGTGAGGATGGGCCAACCAGATGCAGGCATCGGAATGACCGCTGGTTGTTCGAGACTCAAATATCCATGACGAATGCATCGGATATGTTTCTATGCAGCAAGAATGTCAACACGCTCCACAAGTATGGTACAACCCCGTGCGGTGAGTCATTCACCATGTACACATAGGTGCGTTCCCTTCGCGTGGTTCGACCTCACAGTTGATCGGATGGAGGTGGTGCTAGCGCAACTGCTGTTATCTATCACGGTAGGAATTGATTGTTATAACATAATATAATATATAATTATATAAAAAATATATATATAATATAATAAATTATAATATAATATAATAAATTATAATATAATATAATATAATATAATATAATATAATATAATATAATATAATATAATATAATATAATATAATATAATATAATATAATATAATATAATATAATATAATATAATATAATATAAATAATATAATATAAAACTGGCCGAAATTCAAGTTTGCAATGCGAGCACGCTATAGTTTACGAGTGAACAAGTATGCAGTCTTCTAAATTCGGACACGTCCAGTGAGCACATATTCGATTGCAAGATTCATGAAAAAAATATTTTTTTTAAAACTATTATTTCCATGTAATATTATTTTATCTTAGAACATACACCTGTACTTAAATTGTAGTTATTTTTTATACAATATACTTAGCTACGTACGTCGAGTTAAAATTTGGGTATTCCAGAAATTTCAATTAGTTAGTTCTAAATTGAGTTCGGATTCTCGAGTTTGCTTCATACATTATTATCAAATACTTGAATATAATCCGTACAGAATGTACTTTACCTTAACACTATAATATAGCAGCGGCGGTGCGGCAAACTGCAACTAATTGTGTTCATATAACGTAATATAGGTACTTGAGGTGGTCCCGTCTAGACCATTGTAGTATGTAGTCTGCATATTTGCATAATGACTGAATACCCTCGGCAAGAGTCGAGCCCACAGTCTTTTGAAGCAGAGTTCACTATGCACACGCTGGAAATACGTTGCGCCTCCTATACCATTGACCGGAAACACTGATCCACAGCTTACATGAAAGATAACAATTTTCCAGTGACGGTGTAAAAGAAAAACAGTCGCACATTTTGCAATGTTGCGGTGCTGCAGTCCCTGAGTATGTATTGAGAGGCAGCGACAATCAAACATAAAGCGAGAAGTTTACTCCTAAGCCATTTGGAAATTGGTTTTCTAACTGCTTTGGGAGATGTCGGTAGCCATGCACATAATTTACTCTATAATGGCGTCTTATCATTCCATGACTAATTTTAAGACGAAGACAATGACGGAATAATTTCTGAACCTTATAATTCTCGGGTGTTGCCAAAATGTTGACTGGAATTAGGTGGGACTATAACAATGGACGGGACGCGCTCAGTTGAACAGTCATCCCAACCTACGATCTGTAGCCATCTTACCAACACTCATGTTTAGCTACAATGAATAATTATTATTATTTTTCGTAGGAAAGTTTTCCCAGGGACTATCCATGTCTCTGTTCAGCTGACTAACTAGGTATTACGGTATTTGGAATAGTCGGGAAGGAATGTCCTAGGGCCAGCATTCGCTTTGTGACTGAGCAAAACCTGAAAAAAATCTTCAGTCGGGAATTCATGTCTAAACATTGGTGCATGTAGTTAAGTAGTCAGAAAAAATATACATTGATTTTTAATGGTTTTGAATGTTGGTTATTTAACCAACAACCACGTAGCCTGAATAATTGAAGTCTGCAATAATTGATGAACACCTATGACTATAAAGCTGTGCTTCCATTCTTCGGTAATGAATCCAGATGTCTGGTTGAAGAAATACTAAACCGATATGTGCCAAATGTGTGTGATTTATTATACCATATCACATACTAAATTGAGTTTGAAATTTAACAATAATTTGAGTTTCCAATTTATTTGAATAATACAAAGTGGACTTACTTTAGTTTCCAAATGAAGCGAGCACCTTGCTGAGCACTTTGAGGCATAAAAGTTCTTTGCACACTGCCACTGGTGTGTTATACTTCAACGTATTGGCCAATCATGCAAGAGGTTTGCAAAAAGAGAAGAAACCCTATGTGGATTGTTTTCCTACTGGTTCATTATTCATATTCGACGCCGTCGAAGTCTTAGAATACACCTCATAGGATATTTATAATGACCTCCGACCTCATCAATAATTTTGGATATCTAATCGGCAAGTTATTAATTTTCTTGAAAAGATTAGCTTAAAGGCATATATCTATGTTAACAAATTCCTTTTTTATGACGTCAAGTTTTAAACAAGCCTTTAAGAACATAAACCACAAGTTCACTTTGTTCACGTTCACGTTGATGTTTTACTTTCGGGCAGGATATTTTGCAAGGGGGGGCAAAGCGAAATAACACTTTCTACCTTGGTGGAAGAGGTATAGGGGGGGGGGGGGAGGGGGGAGACAGCCCCAATTTTCCCCGCAGGGTGTTATTTTAATTTTCAACACTTTTAACCGATTTTGGGATGTTAGAGTAGATTCTGAATGATAGGAATTCAACTACGTACTTTGTCAAAGCATGGTTCCATTTTGTATTATTAAGAAGTAAAACCTGCTATGTATATATATAAAAAAAATCACTGTATGACATAGAAATCATCAACACTTGGGAACAATATCTTGAAAGATTCAAATGGAAACTAGCCATGATTGACTAGTCACAAAATATGACAGTTTATTGTTATATATGTTGAACATAACGTAAGAAATTATAATTATACAATATCGAATATATCATTACAGCCAGTTAAATTTTAAACCATTTCTCAAATCAAAGTGAGGGGGGCAAGCGAGATAATTTAAACAATTTTAAAATATCGTAAAAAAGAGAGACAAAACTGTCAAACGAATAAAATATTGAATATCAATTCAATATATTCAATATATTCAATATATAATATTCAATCCAATTTGCCACTATAATACTAAATTGGTTTTGTGATACGGACTAAAGTGCACTCGCTTACTTGAATAAATCTTGAGTTGCTCATCATGTAAATCTTTATGACGCAATTCAATATGTCTGCTATTGTTCAGAGGTTCAAATACTTGATCTAATTTTAATGGCAGTATCTAAAGTCTAAACCAACTGACCTGTCTAACTGGTACAAAGGCATTGTTGCATGCGTGCAGCCTGCATATGCCATACGGCATGCCTGAGTGGCCTCGCATATGGGGGATCTCGTTGGCATGTGGTCTCATCTGACAAACTTCGGATTAGTTTACACGTAATCGGTACATTTTATCCTGTCTTTCACAAAACTGGAATATCTCGAGATTAAGCAGAAAGTTGATACTCTGTTCTGATACAGTTACACCCATGCTTCGTTTATAGTTGATCGATCTGTGGTGAGGCGTAGCCCAACGCTACAAAAAATGACAAATCTATTGAAGACATAGTCAGAGATAAATATAATTTAAAATATAAGGAGCGAGTGTTCACCCGATATAGCGAAATACTATAATTGTACTTTAACTTAACTTCTTTAAAACTGTAGTAAGGGTATTGTTTAACATTTAAAAAAGGTCGTGGTACTAAAAGATAAATAACTACAATATATCCAACACATTATTACATGCAAGGACATTTGATTGCATACGTTTAAAGTAGGTTACATCCCGCACAGAAAACGATGACTAAGTCGAAAATCATAAAATAATATCAATAGCTTAACTATACATTCGTCCCTTTAGCTCGTCTGTATTTTATATTTCAAACACGTGATTTCATTGTATCTAGTCTTTTGCATTTAAAATACTTTTGTGTTGTATTTGGTCCATGTCTGTCTAGTCGGCTTCAGTGTTTAAATGGCGCTGGCTGGCTCCCACCTGTTACAATACACCTGTCTGGAATAAGTTGTCAGTGCGTGGGCAGTTTAGTAGTACATAACATGAGTGGCAAACGTATGACTTAAATGAGGTAATTACAGAATGAACGGAAACGTAATTTGACAACACTGTAACCATATTATTGATTGTTGCATTAAGGACGTGTCCTAATTGACAATGGAGTGCACACTTGTGTACTGAACTCGACAAAAGTTTCAAACTTCCAAAATTCGAAGTGTTGTACGAGTTGTTGAACGGATAGAGCTGGGTCGCATCCATGCTCGCATACTGAACTTAAAAACTTTATCTTCTCGACAGAAAGTGGTGGCACGGGTTGCCGTTTATAATCGAAATATGTACATCGATCGATAATCGATTATAGTAAAATTACATAATATCGATCTCAATAGTTCGTACACGTGGACGGTCAACTGTATAATACTCCGTAGTAACGAGTGCTTGTAATGTAAAGTAGTTCTGAATCGGCCTTGTTGATTCTACATTTGTCCGCAGGTGTTCGCACTGTTAAATAACTGATTCATATGTTTCGTATTTGAAATATCGATCTTTGATTCGTTATCGCTCACTCGTCGATGGTGCTCGAAGCCTACAGGGTTGGTTTAGTCACTTTTAATTGCAGTCCCCCACTGCAAATCAGTTTAGTTACTGAGTGGGTAGACTCTTAATGTGAATTTATTTTTTTATTTAATCATTTACTATCGCGTGGCGCCCGTGTGGAACCTGACGCAGTGAAATAATCCATTGATGACAAGTTAGTATCTCGTAATAAATTTAATAAACAAATCAAAAATTTTAATTAACGTGTGTTACCAATACTAAAAAAAAGGCTCTAATGTTGATATTTTTACTAAATTATCGATGTTTTTTTTTTATCAAATGTCAGCCCCATAAAGTTGCTTATAATTTCAACTTTCATTTCATTGTCGGTCTTTAGCTTCACTCCCACAACCACAGGTCGTCTTCGTCTCAATGAACAGAGTTGATGGACGCGGGCCAAGGCCAGGTAAAGACCCCCCACCCCCCCCCGTAACTTACACCCGCTCGGTAGGACATGGCACAATTGCACTCATATGGCTGCTTTCAAGGCACAACTTCCTGGGTGGGTTCAGTTCTAAGTTCGAGCTGGAGATTTTTCAAATTAAACAATCTAGAAATAATATTAATTAAACCTTTATGTAAACGAGCAATTTTGAATATAAATATTCGGAAGGAAATGTTGTTGGGTTTGGTTCGGGGGGGGGGGGGCAAACGTAGCACAACAGCTTCTATATCTTATCACAACCTGGTACTTTAGACAGGAGCACACTACGTTCTTCATTCTCCTCTTCACCATTAAAATTCATCAATCACCCTATTTGTTATTCTCTTAGCGTGTCTTTAAACCCATACGGTATTTTATTCTGCTTGATAGCATACATAATTCAAACGTTATTAGAGAAGGACTTTGTGACATCTAATTTACTCTAGCGTGAGCATCATGGTTTGCTGTCTACGTGTTGCTCTTGATTCCAGGGGTGCATTTAAGTGGAGTAACCCCTACTTAATTCACTTCCTAGTGGCCGTGTTGCAACGCGCAATCAGGAGGCGATACGATATAAATCTCTTACACTTACACCTTATAAGCTTTCCCCCCTCCCCCCTCCCGCCTCCTCCCCCCTCTCTTCTCACACCGAACCATACCTGCAGAAAACAGTTTAATTCCGGCTAGCGCCTCACAGGACGGTTTTCACCTTTGGGGGTATTTTCTGCTCTTAGGAAACATTTTACACCCCTGAAATTTGGCATATTTGTAGTTGAAATATATAAACAAAGATTTAGATTCTTCACATTTTTTTTAATCAATGAATTTAATGAAATGGTGTTTTTTGGCATTTAGAAAAATTTGGAAAATAATAAGCGTAATTATTTTTTCTAGATGTGTTGTGTTGTGTGTGATAATTTGAAAAATTGAACACATATCGAAGTACCGGTATTTATTTGTACATCCTTAGGCACTATTCACATTGCAGATACATTATGTCCACAAACGAAGACGCCAAACACCACATGCTAAACACGATCGCTCTGTGCAGCCATACTGCCAGTATGATACCGCCAGTATGATACTGGCGGTTTATAAGTACGTGGGTTGGTCGCCGTAACTACTACGGTTACAGAAAAATAGCGGTGGTGACGCTGATATGTTAAGGGGGGGGGGGGGGCAACGGGGGCGAGTATAACGGTTGGGGATGCAAACCGAAATCGCAATCTGTAAACGTCAAAAATTCCCCTCTCCCCCTCCCCCCACATCATTACCCCTGACTTACGGGATACAAACACCGTGATTTTTGTTATTAATCTACACGATACCAATTTATATTTCTCCAGCATTTCATCAGTTTAATGAAGACTAATCCTGGCGTTTTGGCGCGTAGCAACGAAGCATAGGAGAACCTCTTTCTTGCTAATTCAGTCACTTCGTCAAATGTTTTATGCCATAATTATGTACACCTACGTCCCACATATTATAATAACTTACGTCCATTGCAATATGCCATTCAAATAAAAATTTATAAAATAAATACATATACAGCTATCATCACGATTATGCTTGGAAAGTTTTGCCTCGTAATACACGTTAGTTAGGGGGGGAAGACTATTTCTTGGGTGGCGGACGCTACTACTGTTTTATTTTTTGAAGTCAGACAGGGGCGTAGCCAGGACTATGCCTATATTTCGGGGGGGAGGGGGGGGGGGGGATTTAACCCCCAGCTTCTTCCCACCATATAGCAGTGAGCCACCAGTGTTTAATGTGTAGACTGTCTATCAATAAAAGCCTTCCACAAAAAATTATGGACTTTTGAGAGAGTTCTAATATTAGAAATTACTGTGTGTTCTTCTGCTGTTATATATTTGAGTAACGTAAACCTGCCAAATAACATCTCGTTAATCCAACGCCCCTGTGAGGTAAATTTGTTTAATTATTGTTATTGCAAACTGTCGACATTCACATATAATCTGGACACTGTAAAGTAAAAGGAAGGGTTATCGGTCGACGGTCACGACATTTTTAGACGCGAGAGTTAGGAATTCAATAGATGATCGATGAATCGTGATCTAGATTTCCTCAATGGTGAATAGATCATTAATCATTATTTCACAAGTGCAACAATTGCTGTTGCAAAGCTGAACGGGCCGAGCTCGGTTCGAGGCCGTGTTACTAAGAATCAGTGAGCTTTGTTTATAATGATTACTTTATTGTAGCGTGGGACGATTTCACTGAGAAACCGCTCCGCTAATCCACCGGCCAAGCAAAATATACTTCCGAACTGTAAAATAGTTTGTTTAACTACTCTCTTTATGATGAAAATAGCCTCGTCCCCCATAACAAATAAAAACAGGTATGTGAGAAATAATACTAAACGCGAATTTGATTTTATTGTAGCGTGGGACGATTTCACTGAGAAACCGCTCCGCTAATCCACCGGCCAAGCAAAATATACTTCCGAACTGTAAAATAGTTTGTTTAACTACTCTCTTTATGATGAAAATAGCCTCGTCCCCCATAACAAATAAAAACAGGTATGTGAGAAATAATACTAAACGCGAATTTGATTCATGTGTGTTAGTTAATATGCTATAATGTTATTTGTTGATAACACCTGTCGATAGTGTACAATGTATAATGTATAGTGTGTAGTGTTTAGTGTAGAGTGTATAGTAGAGCTGGCAATACACGAACAACATGAGAGGGAAATAATTTATTTTTAGTAACGTAACAAGCATTCAGTTCTTTTCAATGTCACAAAAAAGTGGGTAATTTCAATTTTCAATAATGTTCGAAGTTTGAATGGGTCAAACAAATGTAGGTATTTAAAAAAAATGTTCAAATGTGTGTGGGCGTATGGGTGTGCATGTGGGTGTGCATGTGGGTGTGCGTCAGTGTTTTCAACCAGTAGACGACACCCCAATAAATGCACTGAACAATGTTAGCAAGAGCTTGGTCCCGTGTTACCCTGTGTCAACAGAGTATACCGCTACTTATTTGCCAAGATTTTATCCACCAATAGGGTCAGAGGTGTCTTATAATTTGGTACAAGTTTTATACCACATAGCGCCTCAAAGCTCTGCTTGGCTTCCGTCGGCACGGCCCATCTTGGGTGAAGTGAGCGCCTATAAAATAATCTTTATAGCCACTTCCAATGGTTTGGGGATGCTGCCTCTTCCATGACGAGGCAGCGTCAGCAAGCCCACACGCCCCGTTTTATCTCTATTTTATGATATGTAAAATAAAGGGCAGTGATATCGATCTTTTTGGATCCGCTACAGATTTATCTATCCGTTCCTACCTCCCTGATCCCTATTTAGCATGATAATATTATTTGGATATCTTCTTTTCTTCTTTTCCCCCTTTTCCCTGTCGTTTCCATGTTTGTCTTTTACATAGTTTGTCCAATTAGGAAGCACAGAAGTTATCTATAGAGCTGATTTGGGCAACTTTTGATGTAGTACAGCAATCCCTCGTTATGGTTAAATGAGCTTCTCGTTTGGAAAGAATGTTTATTGAAGGTATGAGCCGAGACGAAGACGATACCGCTGTTGCGAGAATAAAGTGTGGAATCGTTATTTATTTTGAGAAAGGTTACCCTAGGTCTCTGGAGATGTTTTGTATAAGTGAACGAACGCAGGCAGACAGGCAGGCAGGCAGGGCTGGCAATCGGTCGCACTTGCGGCCGCTCACGAGGCCGAGGCAGTTCAACAGATACTCGGCCAATATTTTCCTTGGCGTCTGCGTCTTCTCGCCCTCACCCTTCGTACGTCACAACGCTTTCCTTGCCTCAACGAAACTTCCCGCACGGCCACTGTTTTTTCAACTTCTTATATTGGAAATTCAATTCCATGACACAAATCCATCGGAAGCTCTGACAATCTGTATATAAGTTACATCATGGAATATATATTGGGAAAGCGAAGGACGAAGAACTGCCATATAATCTTTTTTAAGGTGCAACTTATATATGAGCACTCTGAAAGTATTTTCCAATTCTTGGCGAACCCGGATGAATGCATTTCTGATTGTGCCACAAAACCGTGTTAGCAACGGGCTTGAATTCAATGAATGACGCATTATTATTACATACTATCATGACTGGTATATTATACTATCAGCGGGCAGACAAGGCATTGGGAAACATGGTATATTACTGGTAAAACCCCTCGTTTCCACAAAAGATGAACATTATTAAAACATAGGTATATGTGTATTCCGCCAGAATCTAAACATCAGACAATGTAAAGAATGTAAAGACATGTACATGACTAAGAATAAATACTTGACAATAATTAAAACTCCCCATGCCATACTCCCAGTCAGGGAATCTTTCAAGTAAAACGATATCAGCTAAGATGGTACAATAGAGATAGGCGGTAGTATATTGTCATTTGTCGTGTAATAACAAGGGAACACGCCTTGCCAAATGAATCAATTGAAATATTCATTGTTTGCTCAGTTTCGATTGCATTCTGTGCAGTGTGTCTCATCTACCTATGAAGCCTTCAAGATTTCTCTCCACACCGGTGGATTTGGCCGCCTACTTCTATTACATCCAGTCTTCAGATTTGCAACTATTTTCGTCTTGATATGTCATGAATGTCATTATAATTATTTAATAGATTAACGAAACGTTGACTAAAGTCTGGTAAAACAATTAGAATAAGCCGATTATTTGTTTTCTTTGTTACTTGAGAGCGGAATACAAATACTAAACGGCCGGTACACCCGTAAATGGGGTAGTTCCATTTTTTCCCCATTTTTTTTCAGTACCAATAATAATCGAAATCTGATTTCCAACTTTCATGTCTAGGAAACTGCGATACTCAGGGTTCAGCATGTTATCACAAACAATAATTACAACTACGTCACACACTCACAAATACTCCAAACACTCACAGTGGTATAATTAGATGTAAAAAACTTCCATGGATGTTGGCAGTAGACGCCCCCCCCCCATCCCCCCTTCCCCCTAGAACCCGCCTCTCTTCTGGGGCCAACATGTTTACTCAGCGGTTTCGACTTGAGTAGAAGTTTGGAGTTTGAAACAGCCGCAGCACTGCAGGCAGGCTTTTCCCTATCGAGCCCATTTTGATGTCCCGAGTATCTCTTTAAACGATTTGTTGCCTCTCGTTTCGTTTCTCTGTTCCTGTTTCCCTTTCTCTGGTCGTCTCCTTTATCCAGTGGGGTTTGTAGCTGTTGAACTATGCATTGTGGCCGGAATATTAATTTATTTAATGCCCCTCATGTTCAGTAAAACGTCTTATTTAGAAAGCAGAGCAATAATACAACTGTGCAATGCTCAAAAGAAACCATAATAAAAACACACACATAGTATGAAATGAAGCAATACAGATAATCCTGGAATATCAAAATAAATCTGCAATCGAATGCGATTGACAATCACCGAATACATAGTACAAAGAGTTATAAGAAAGAAAATTAAATAGCAGAGAGACATTTAAGAAATTTATATTTGATTTAACTGGACATCTGGATGAACTGGACTGCTATGTCGGTGGGGCTAAGTGGCGACTCGCGAGACGAATGCTGGAAGTCGCTGGTTCGATTCTCTTCGCCGACAATACTAAGGGCGTCCCTGTAGTTTCCCAGAGCAAACACTGGGGCTGTGTCGGGTTCTACAAACGTCCTCGACATTCCTGCCCAA
This sequence comes from Isoperla grammatica, assembly GCA_945910005.1. Classification (NCBI taxonomy): domain Eukaryota; kingdom Metazoa; phylum Arthropoda; class Insecta; order Plecoptera; family Perlodidae; genus Isoperla; species Isoperla grammatica. The sequence continues at coordinate 10,527,786 of OX246745.1, forward strand.
GCTGCCTTCTCTGTCCTCTCTGTCCTCTCCATCCTCTCTATCCTCTCTATCCTCTCTATCCTCTCTGTCCTCTCATGTCCATGTGTCTTCTTTACTCGTTTACACTTTCGCTTTCACTGCGGTATTCTATTCTCATCTACTACTCTTTGTTTTTTCACAATTTTTCTCTTCTCCTTTACCTTTTCCTTTCCCATTCCTCGTGCTATTACTCTTTTCTTATTATTTATATGTCTTCCACTTTTTACTATGAGGCGATGGTGGGACTAAGGATTATGATCGCTGGGATACATCGAAGAGGGATATGACTATAGCCAGAAACTTCCTCCCCGTCCCGTGAAATATGTACGACAATTTCCTTACGAGTATTTCACGGGGTATACTCTGACACCGCTAAAATATCAAACACAAGTAGACCTGCATGAGCATGGTTGATGACTAAAACACCTTACATTTGGTTTGGTTTTAAACGCTATTAGACATTTTTTGTAAACAAATGAAAATGGATTGCTCTGAATTCCCACAACTATTTTTGTTTGACAATCACGCAAATATGTTGAAATGTGTGCTTTACAAAATTTGATGCTACATTCAAAGCTTCAAAGATGGTGGACAAAAAGATGACACACATTCTCTAACTATTCTGTTAGCATGCTCCTATATAATTGTGCACCACTCTAAATCCCACTTAGTCGGTAAGAGATTGTGTAAATAGTTTAAAAATATAATTTGGAAATTGCCGATTTAAGGTGCTATGTAAGGACCCTCCCTAATCACAAACTGAATAGATCGGTTGTGTGCTGCAACTTGCAAATAATGTATTTCAGAGTGTATTAACTCAGGTTGTGTATACTGTAGGAGGTAGAGCACAGACTGTTCTTCGGACCCATTGGGAGCCCAACTCAGTCCCAGCTTCCACTGGGCTACCTTGTTCCGCATGCCCGATATATGTAAATAACCCTACAACCTATCAATCACATACGTCGAACACACACACACGTTTGATGAACGCAACAATAAACCCATCCACTCTTTTTACCTAATGATTTAGAATTGATTTGTCGGTCTATAGCTTTGAATATTAAAATTGACGGTCCACTTGTATAGAAGCCCTGCGCGTATAAACTTACTTATGAGTTCGTAGGTAAAATATAGTGAGTGGATACAGACAACCGTACACGTAATATACTCCCATCGAATTGTATTGTATGAAGTCGAGGCTTTGGGGCGAATCCAAGACTATGTTATGTTTAATAATATATTTATGTAATCACAACAGTAAACCACGGAGTGTAAATAGAGCCATGTTGTTTAGTATGTTGTTTTGTCTCCTTGTCACAGTCAGGGCGCTCAACACTTATAATAAACAATGCCCATCTTCGAGACAATCAGTTTCTGTATACTAATAGTAATAACATAGTGTTAATTATAAAAAACACTCTAGTTAACTGGAAAATATGTAATAAAAAAAATTGAAAAAAAAATTTAAAAATTATGTTATAACATAGTGTTAGTGTTTTAATCCAAAATCTACATTAAAAATACCCAGGTTATACAGCCTATGAGCCGACAAAGCCTTCTAAGCATCGAGATATTGTTATTTATTTATTGAAACAAAATTTAAAAATATAGTTTTAAAGTTATTAAATATGATACTTGGCTGATGCAGTCACAAAAAGAGACAAGAAAATTATTTAATTCCTGAAATGCTTTTTCCATTTAGTCTTTACGACAGAACATGTATATGTAACAATATTACACAACTCACAAAACATATTTATGCATATAAGCTGATGTTTTATCTATCTGTCAATCAAATATGGCATTTCTCCCAGCCATATAGTTTACGATTCCATCCTAGTTCCTTGTTGCATTTAGTCCCAGATTGATTATCTGCATACTAGGAATTTAACACAGCCCGTCAATTCGCGTCACGTACGATAATAAGGTAACGGGCGATTTAATATTCAAAGCCGTCATTCAACAAAAGTACACTTAAAACGTGAAAGTATTAATTATTTCAACCCCAATTAAAACACTTTACTAAGAGAGGAAAAATGAATTTTAAATTTCGTTCTTTTTATTTTATAAGGTAAAATCACACAATCCATGCGACGATCGTTTGTCGTCGAGTTCGATAAATCGCAAATTATTAAATCGCTACCTACTACAGACGCTCGAAGGTTTGACTTTGAGTGCACATGGTGTGCGTGTGGGTGGTAGTGTTCTATATATAGCTAATGCAACTTCCCTGATGTGCACGTCAACATCAAAGTGGAGTTGAACCGTGTAGTAAAATAATTGATAACGCAATTATGGTTTAGTACCCGGTTTCGCCATGACAGCAATTTCGCATCTGTAAGAGGAGTGTTTAATTATTATACGGGGTAATTGTACCTGCGTCAAGGTGTCAGTGTTGTATGCACTGCAATTGATCTATATCGCTACTCAAGTAGACCAGTTATAGCATACAATACTCTTGATGGAAAGTTAAGTATGCATTGCAGTCGTTTTACATTGCTCCTCAAGTAGACTTGTATAGGCTTAACAGACAGTTATCACATACAACTGTATCAATACTCTTGATGGAAAGTTAATTATGCATTGCAATCGATTTACATTGTTCCTCAAGTAGACTGTAGGCTTAACAGACAGTTATCACATACAACTGTATCAATACTCTTGATGGAAAGTTAAGTATGCACTGCAATTGATTTACATTGCTCCTCAAGTAGACTGTAGGCTTAACAGACAGTTATCACATCCAATATTCTTGTGTCTTGATGAAAAGTGAAGTTGTTTCTGGAAAATCAATTTCCAAATGAAACTCCGCAGGTGTTAGCAAATATCATTATTACTGATTCATATGTTTCATATTAATTGACATGTCGACCTTTAATAGGTTACCGCTCACTCGTCGATGGTGTTCGGAGGCAACAGGGTTGGTTTAGTCGCTTCAAATTCAAGTCCCCCACTGAAAATCAATCTTGTTACTGAGTGGGTAGACTAACTGTGAATTCATTTATTTAATGAGCAGGCAATACGAATACATTGTGGCATGTTGATTCAAATTTTGTTTTAATTACATTGTATAATTTTTAGTCCATCTTTTCATGGCATGAAATTTGATTTATGTAATCAAATGGTTTAATACACTAAATATTTCATGTATGCTATGTTCTACTGTTCGCCAGTGATTCGTTCTTTCGACACCTTGTGAGAACATGAACACTGTTCTTCTCAATATGATGAATATGTTTTTGTTGTTCTCTTTTCATTTATGTGCTTCTATTGTGTGACCTGCGATGCTTTCTCAATGCCATACATGCACTATGTCCTGCGTAGTACTAATTTAAGAGATGCACAGAAGGAAGTAACTTGCCTGATCAAACTAATGCACAACTGATTTGAGAATGCAACTGTACACTCAAAGACAGTAGCTTTTGACTGGTTTTGTCTTCATAGTGCGTTATTTCCAGTCATTATATTAATTTTTAACATTTGAGTGTAATTTCTAACAAGCTACTTCGTTTGTAGGCCTATACATTTTTAAGACGAGCGAACGATATTTTTCTGTTCTTTCAATCCGTCTAGAAAACATTAAAAATTGTGATAATCCCACCCCATAATTCTTATCTTCGAAATACTTTCTAAATAGTACAATTATTCAATTCTTCAAGTAAACTCTTCCATCATAATGAACGTGTAATGTCAAAGTATAGAAGTTTGAGGTCAGAATTTCAGTAATTGTAATAAAACACAAAGGTAAACTGAGCCTCATCTATTGTTTTAGAAATCTGCGTCTGCAGGTTTTTCTAAAGTAAAGAGTGTGAAATAAACGATCAAGACTTGTACATTCAACACGTATAACTAATTAGTAAACTTAGAGAAGCTTCGTATTGTATCAATCGCTATCTACAAACGCTTTCCAAGCCTTGAGAAACCTTGCCGTGCGGATACAAGCGAAATGCTCGACCTGTACCCTCGCTGGTACAAAACAAACAACGATACAATTATTAACTAAGTTTTTTTCTTTTTTCTATCTCGTATAGTTAGTTGTTAACTTTACGAAACATCAACTTGGCCACTGGACATTTACAGTACGTATCACGCCAGCTAAAACTCATTATTATAATCTGAACATATACACGTATTTTTAAATACTAGCTTTTTTAATGCTTGCGCGCTCTGCCTATTTCCATCCCTCTATCTTTCTATGTCACATTCATTTTTCTAAAGTTATCTGTTTTAAATTTAAACGTGTATGCAACCATTATATACGGATAGTGGCTGCCGACTACATTTCCAACTTTTAGTCCTTTGTTCGCTACTAGTTTTTATTATATATTATAGAGCGGTTGTTTGTATTATTGTTAGATGGTTTTTCGATATTTTATTCCCGTGCAGGGTTCGGCTCGATTGTAAAATATTATAACGGTTTGATCCTATTCTGACTCAAACCCCAATCTACGGAAGCTTTGCCCGTTGATAGAGATTTGTACCCTGCGCCATTTCTACCAGCTGAGACAATTTTATTATTAGGCCTTTATTTGCAACAGAATACAAATTCCACTAGTGCAAATTCAATATAGACACACAAAAATACAGAAACATACAATTAATTACATACTAATATTATAATATACGAACTAAGCAGCAGTGGAAATGATTTAAAGATGAGGTACAGTAAATTGTTAAACAGGTCGAAAAAGATATAGTGTATAAAGTATAGATAGAAGATAGAATAAATGTATATCTGTGAACATGTGCTATGTACTATAGTTTAGTTACTAACATATTACGCTACACAGAATTTACTAAAAGTTACTAGTTATTAAAATGTTACATTAACACAGTGGTGGACAGTGGTGGTTGGTATAAAATGGTAAGATGTAGATCTAGCAGGTTTCCAATGAGTATGCCATTTTCCGGGACAAAATGTCAAGATTATAATACGTGTATTATGTTACCGATATAGATAAGTAAGTACATGAGGTTCTACTTCGGAACAATTTATCAGCGCATTATGTTGCGACGATACGTATAATAGATTGATGAGTGGCCAAACGGCGAGGCCCATCAAATACCAATCGCTGATTGGCTAAGGACCCCTCGTCTTTGACAAACACATATCGGTAAGGTTGTTTCGGGACACCTTGATCGGTAACCACCTCTTCGTTGACAAATGAATACCGGATGAAGATAACCCAACCCAGAAACAACTTTACTGCAGAAGGAGGTAAGTGGGATTAATTTGATCCTCAACGCCCACAAACAGCTAATATAGGTTCTGCGTCATTGTAGATATATTCCAGCAATTAAAACATTGGGAATGTTTCGGCAGTATAGGATGAGGCATGGACAGATGTTACCTGTGGCTATGGACCACCTAATTGTTTTAAAATGTAAATCTTGAACACAATAGGTAGGCCTTCTATCATTCATCCCATACGGCTACAAGGTTGAACCCACACTCCGCACATTCCTGTGAGTGCTGTGCCCTAGTGGAATGTGGGCCGCCACCTATGGACCACACAACAACTGGGACTCGATCCCAGATCATCACACTTCTCTCACAATGGTCACAGTATATTGTTTTATTAAATTACTATTTGGTTCGTGGTTATATTGGCTGGTGATGTCCGATTTGAGACCGATGGTTGAGCTATAGGCCACTCAAAATAGACTAATAGATGCAATCTGGTGGCAAGCAAATAAACTTCTATGAGGAGGAGATTACTCATCGTTGATTTGTTGAAACCATCAATGGCGCAGATAAGGAGGAGCTTAGCAGCGCTATCTATTGTTAGTTTGAGTCTCCAATAGCTCAGTGACGTAACACACCCGCTACGGACAATATTGATAAAATACCGTTTCCGAGGTTCACTCATCAGTCAATAGGTGAATTCTTGGATTAAATCATATTCGTATGTACCTCAGGCAGAGACAATCCTCGCCAACTACCCAGATACCCTACTATAATAACCCTAGTTAGTTAGCTGAAATAAGGCAATTTACCCCTGGGCAAGTTTTCTACCATACATTATTAGTGTCGACAAGTAATATCAATGAAACGACTCTGTGACTCCAGTCTGATGGATAACTTTACAAATTATCACCTTTAGTAAGCGAAGAATTGACTTTGCGACTGTCTTTTTTGGTTCTGCAATAAAACAAATGAAATAAGTTTTTATAAAATTTACAAGTTTGTTTGCGTTACACTAGCAAATTGTAACTCAATAATATTCTCCATGATTAGACAGTAATTACTAATTAGGAACTGCAAGAAACGATGTTGAATCGATGTTATTGAAATGGAATAAATTATTTCAAAATAGCAATTTCTTAACATGAACTGTGATATATTCGATGCTTCAATACATAATTTCAATAATTTAATAAAATGCGCAAAGTTTAGGCCTACCAGTGGTGAGTCAGTATTTACTACTTTCACACATAACTAACTCACTATTGAAAGTCTACACCTTAAATTGAGATAAATGTATTTTACTAGAGCTCCGCCCTTCTTGGCTCCCAACGCCTTGTTTTGGAAGCATAAATAATAAAACAATACCTCTGGGATTGTTCTGTGTACTGGAGGCATCACAATAGGGGCCCAAAGATTATTGTTTTATCTCTGTTGGGTTGAGGTCTTTACACGAGACTGTCTAGTCCCGTTCCTGCCAACTATTTCGGATCACAAATGATCTAAATCACTCCCGAAACTGACCATCGGTCAACTTTGCACGGTCGTATCTCCAAAGTGTGACAAAAATAAGATATCCCATAAGCATGACGAGACCGTTTGTTCTTTTCTTAATCGATTACAACTTAATTCTTGTTAGTAGCTATTACAGACTTTAAATGAGAGCTAGTTTGAAAAATCCATGTAATGTTGATAATTCCAGTATTTGGTATATTTGCTCTTGAAAGTAATGACATTAAATTACTCATTCCTCCACTATGAAAGCAATAACAATATTACTTCCTCCTGAAAATAATGTAATTACTTTTGTTATTACGTTTGGGTAAGCTTTCATTCAAATTTTGACGAGTAATAATTGTATAATTTCAGACATTTTTGTTAGAACCACAAGTTCCCGCGTAACTAGCGTAAAAAACACGTCGCAACGCAATATAACGAATTTACCACAGCCATATATGTTACGAAATATTATAACGATGCGACGACTATCAACGAAAGTAGTAGGTCTGCTTCGAGGCACAATCCTGCAAGAATGCACTCATGCCTGGAGGCTCCATTCATTCACAAATCACAGCCCACTATTCGCACCAACACACACGCATCAATGAAATTCTTTTCAATATTGGGAAATGCTCCGACAGAAGGAGGCGTGTGAAGACCAAGGTGCTATTGTGGCCTTGGCAATGGCCTTGGCCGTGGTTGTGCTGGATTGGAATAGCCAGCGGCAGAGTTACGTGAAAGTGAATACCGTTCTTGAAATTAGGCGTATTCCCTTCGGTTTCATTCAGTCACTTTTCAAGGAACTACTATTAGACCAGATATGGTGGGTGAGATTTGTCAACCACATACATGGTTGGCTACACTAACATGATTTGTAGATATTATTACATAGTTTAGGCCTATACATGTAACTAATCAATTAATTGAGAATTAATTGAAGTCGTTAGTCTCGATTCGCGGATTAATAGATTGCTATTAAAATATTATTTTTATGGAAATGTCATAACAGACAAAACAGGGACCCTTACTAAAAATATACATCACCAATGAATAACCAAATATAAACCAAGGTGCACATCACCAATTGATAACCATGTGTAAACCAAATAGTAACTTTTGTTTCAAAATGTGACTATTTGGTGATGGATGCATAACCTATTGCAAACCACTTCTTGGGATGGATGCAAACCAAAGCATCACCTTGGTAACTAATGAATAACCACATAGTCGCAAATTATAAACCAACTGATAACCAAAACATAACCTCGGTGACTTATTAATAACCATATAGTCATCTATTATAAACCAATTGATAACCAAAACATAACCTCGGTGACTTATTAATAACCATATAGTCGCGAATTATAAACCAATTGATAACCAAAACATAACCTCGGTGACTTATTAATAACCATATAGTCACGAATTATAAACCAATTGATAACCAAGCGGTGACTTATTAATAACCATATAGTCACGAATTATAAACCAATTGATAACCAAAACATAACCTTGGTGACTTATTAATAACTATATAGTCACGCATTATAAACCAATTGATAACCATTATCAAAAAATGAACATACAAATTTAAAAAAAAAAATTACATTTTATTTTGATTTAAACATAAAATTAAAGTGTGATGGCAAATTTTATCTTAACAAACATACACCTCTACTAATACATGTAAATCATACTTACCTCAAAATTAAGAACTAAAAAATATGGGTCAAAGGATGTGAAAGGATGTCCAGTGAAATGCCATTTATACATTTTTCAAGGTAGGCTACATCAGCAAGAACATGTTTTAGTTAACTAAACAAATTAGGCCTATACAATAAGCATGGCGGTATCATAAAAGTTAGGGATGTCAAACAATATGAAATTCAATATCGCTAATCGCAAAACAAACACAAACTTGTTGCGATATATTGCGATAATATTGTCCGCAAAAATATCGTGACGATATTGCAAATAAAATTTTACCGCGGTATGTGATAAAAGATGCACTAAATACTTGTGCGTTTATTTGGCTACTCGTTTTTAAATTTTGCCATATCCTCATCGCGCCTAATTGTCAACCCATGCCCGAGCGTTAAGCGGCCGCTCAGTGAGTGCTGAGCGGACGCCCAACTTCAAATATAAAAGCAAGTCATTGCGATATCTTACATAATTTAATATTGTATGATTATTGCAATATGACTCGCCATATCACGATATTATCTATATTTATTGATATAGGATTATTGTTGACATTCCTAATAAAAAGGTTCCATTGGAGAAATGAAAAATATATAGCTGTTTTCACTGTACCAGCATGCGTGCAATCAAATAGAATATCCAATGTCATAGGTTGTATTTTAATAATGCCACTTAGTATTTATTACCTATTGAACAATGCAATACAAACTAACTACAGGAACTAAATACGTCATTGTAATTCTGCAACATTGTCCTATTATTTCATCTGCGGACGATACAAATATCTACATGTATCTGGATATGTACTAAATTCATCAATATGCATTTGTTAAATATAGAGAGGAGTGGGAATGCCAAAAGTATTGGGTATTCCCAAATGTTTGATCATTCCTAAAGTTGAGACATTCACAAAGTTTTGCACATTACCAAGAACTTGAGTGTTACCAAGCTATTTTGCTTGGATATACCTAATTAAGGAATACTTTTTCTTGGTGTTTCGATGTTTGGCGAAGGCTGTGTTTCAGGCAATGATTGTTCATGGATTTCCATCTCTAGGAATTCCAAATGTTTGGAAGGTCCATAGAATGAATATGACGATTTTCTTTTGATTTCTTTGCGGGCTGTGCCGCATTTCCGGTTTGAGTTTGATCATCTCCAATTGGCGTATGCGAAGCTCATGTGGAGAACTTTCAGTCACAAAGGCTGAAATCAAGACGAAAATGTTTAAGCCTAGTTACAATACAATTGCACGTCTCTGTTGGATTCTGCCTTGACGAAGGCCCGAGTCCTATTAAGGTAGTGAGTGCTGACTGCTGCAAAAAGTCTCAGATTTTTTTTTTATATATCTGCTCCCTGTGTCCAACAATGCAGTCAGAATTTTATTTGGGGGAAAAAAAATGGGATAATTGGGGTAGTGTGCATGATCATTGGGCCATTGATAATATTTTATTGTATTTTGACAATCTCAGACAAATTCTTTTCTAGGGGTTGAAAGTTTTTGAAAGTTGAAGCAAGAAATTATCAACTATCCTCCAATGGGATTACTAGGCCTACAGTGAGTATGCAATAATGAAAATTAGAATTAATATGGTAGACCATGTTATGTTACTGTCAGACACTAGGACCTTTCCAGAGTTGGGGGTGGGGGGTCAATTTATAAGAAGCAAAAATCAAAACGATATCATGGTAGTATTCATGCCAAACAAAAAACAGGTATATTAAGTGAGGAAAGGATCCAACAGCTTACCTTCGTGTAGTAAGATGACGGATTTGCGAGTTTGAAGTACACATAAAGACATAATACAAAATATAACGAGACGTTTCGACCGAGGTCTTGCTCACTCGAGTGAGCAAGACCTCGGTCGAAACGTCTCGTTATATTTTGTATTATGTCTTTATGTGTACTTCAAACTCGCAAATCCGTCATCTTACTACACGAAGGTAAGCTGTTGGATCCTTTCCTCACTTAATATACCATTCCAGCCGATTGGCACCTACTTTCATAACCAAACAAAAAACAGGGTCAGTTCTAGAACCTGTGTAGGAAAAGATTCATTTGGTGATGGTGTCTACTATAGGCAGGTCCAAGTACTAATACTATTGTAACTAGGGATGTCAATACCCGGAATTTTTCATACCCGGGTATCCGGTACAGGTACCCGCGTTACCCGGATAGCAAAATTAATTTTTATTGTCATGGGCTTTCATGAGCCTCAAATAATTGGTAGACCGTAAGGTATTGCATTGTGTTCAGTGCATGATGCTTCAAATTATTGTTTACACACAAACTACATCACGCACACTATGAGGTACAAACAAGAACGCTGGTCGCTTCTGTGCCGATGAAGTTATAGCACACGTTCGGACACCCCGGACAAAGCACAAAGACACCGCAATATGATTTTTGTTTTGTTTTCAGATTGAAAACAGGTAATGACGAGTAAAGGGTTTAATGAAAAGTTGGAGCCGTACTCGGGTGCACCGGGCGGGTAACGGGTACCCGTTGACATCCCTTATTGTAACATGGTTGAAACATACTAAGTATAAGTTTCTCCCTTCGACTCCCCCGCCCAGTTTCTACACCAGTGTATGTTAATAAATACTACGTTTATCAAGCGGACTACATGAGTGCATGTACTGCCACCACTATACCCAACGAACCTACTTTCCGTTTCAAATAAATGGAAAGTGAGTAGCGTATGCCCGTTGCGTATAGTGGTGTCAATGCATGCACTAATGCAGTCCAGAATGAGTCCACTTGATAAACGTAGTAGGCCTAATTGATTATGTTGCAATTGACACTGCATTGATTTTTATAAAGGCAAAAGGCAATTAACCATAATATAATAATATAGGTTTCTATACTGTAGCATACTATTAAAAAGCAGATCAAGATTCAGTAGGATATAGAAGGATAGTATACCAAAAGCTGAAAACTTACATTTTTCTTATATATTTGGTGTTGGCCCTACTAGTCTACTAATAATTGTAGGCATATGCTGGTGGGATGTCTGCCTGCTCTTGGTTTGTGTCAAGTGGCCTACCAGTACACCATTGCATCCCTTCACCCCCACATGGACAAGTACCACCTGGAAAGTAAGAAAAACAATAGGCATTGGGGATTGTAATAGGCCTCCGCCTACTCATATGTAATGCAACGTATTATGGAAGTGAATTGTACGCATGACGGTTAGGCCTATATGGCGCACAATTTATAGAGCCACAGAAAATTGACAAAGCAATACACTACGTTTATCAGGAGCTTTAAACCGGTTTAAGTAAATCGTTTTAAGGGTTGAATCGGTTTAATGGTGTTGGTAAACACATCGATTTAGCTAAGAACGGTTTAACTTTAGGTCACTTTCCAAAGTGACTTAGAACAGTTAAACCGATTTAATTTGACGTGATTACACTTAAAACGGTTTAAGACGCCATCTTTCCACAACCTAGCGGCAACTGAGTGTACTCATTTGACAATTATTGCAAGGCGCGAACGCGATAGGTTATGTAGGTGTGGAACACCGCTTACTGAATGTTGCGCACCGCCTTACTGTACGAGTTTTAAGACGATTTGACGACACCTGTCGGGAGAATATCAAAGTTGCTTTTTTACGCCGAATTGTCAACGCCTTGATAAACGTATCGACTTACAGAAACCGTTATACCTTAAATCGACTTAAAAAGCCCTGATAAACGTAGTGATAGTTAATAAAATTAAAATGTGAACAAATTGATCTTTTCTTTAGACGGAAAATAACTAAATTGAAATATCGCGCAGCAACAAAATGAGCTAAAAATAAGAAGACCTGTCCGAATAGTACCAACAATTCTTGTTCTCGATTTAATGACATCAACAATCATTAGCAATCTGTGAGCTTAGGTTACCCTTTGTTGATGAACTCCAAGTTCGAGAACAATAATAAGCAACGTTTTGATACTATTCGGACACGTCCAGACATATTTATCGAGCATTTCTCACACATTCTCAATTTAACTGGTAAATTTAGGCATTAGGCCTATATCTAGGATATCAATCACTTATTAACATCGTGATAATTATTAGATATCTTGCTTTTAAAAATGATTTTACTGCTTCACAGGCTTCATTTAACAAAATTAACTGACTTGACGAGTACGTTTAAATACCAGTTATCAAGTTATCGGCTAGCACTTTCCAAGAACATTGATCATTACCACGTTTAACAAGTGGGCTGAGCACGGGCTTATCCATCACCACTATACTTAGGCCTACACAACGAGCCAGGTTTCCATTCACACGGACAAAAGCAGTAGGCCTACGTTTCTGGTAGGCCCTAGCCTTGGCCTACACTTTTGGTAGGCCCAAGCCTAGGCCATGAGCTAATAGGCATAATGAGTCTAGACAGGATTGAATTTTATAGCCTAGGCCTAGGGCCTAGATGTTTTATAGGCTGAACTAGTTACAGCAGGGTGGGCCTAAGACATAGGCCTGTGCTTAGAGGAGGTAGGAGGTAGGCCTAGGCTTAGGGCGTAGTAGGCCCTAGCAACTAACGATTTAGAATTTACACCCTAGTTTATTAGAGGTAGGACCTAGGCCTAAATCCTAATTCAAAGGTAGCAACAAGCCATCCTAACCTATCTTTTGCCATTGCTCTTGCCAGCTAAGTCAGTCAACCATAACATTATGTTGTGTGACCTAATCGTGGAACATGTAAGCTAAAACTTAAAATAACTTACCTGAATTTCCGTCGACAGCTTTTCTGTAGATCTGCATCAAACGACACATTAATTGTAATGTCACAAAGATATCTCTGGCAAACAACGTTGACGGTTGGGGACCGATCGACGCCGATGAGAAGTGTGGCGTACTGCCCGATAGTCAGCGCACCGACCGAAGCGAAGTATACCCACCGCCTGCATGCGAATTAGTGCGCCAAAAGTAGGCATTCAAATTTTCAAAATTCACACTGGTTGTATCTTGTAGCGAACAAATATTTTTTTATTTATTGTTTTTTCCTTTTTTAAACATGATAATTGTTTGTGTAATAAATAATACAACCACTTCCAATAGTAGGAGACAGCATTATCAAAAATGCTGGTTGTGGTAAAACCAATCCAGTGTTTGAAGGTCTATATTGAAAACACGTTAGTTTATAATGAGTAGTTAGTACACTTTCCGTAATAAATTGATTCATTTAAATAGTATTATATACCTTTTACACTGTGTAACGGTTAATGGGAAATTAGTAATTATTGAGTTTGAGGGCCTTCTAGTATTTCTACAAAATGTAGGCTACCGCTCAAGGGTGAAAATCAATCTCCAAAACACCAAAAATGCACTTTTGATGTTTGCCCTTCGTATTATATTATTATTACTGTTACACTTACATGTATATATTTGGTTATGCATTTAACATTGGCTTTTGATTCATTGATTGATAGTTTTTTTACTTTTATGTAAAGAGATGGCTCTTGTGTATGCAACCTTTTTCCCCCCACATATGACCTCTTCTCAAACCAAAATAAGTTTTAGAGAGGATGCCGAGCTAAATTTGTATGTGTTATGAAACTTATTGAATAAAAAAAAGTCAAATATGAAAGTTTCCAGGTTAACGTGCTTTAAGACGTATATTATTCTTTTGAAATAAAATGTTGCAATAATTGTATGCTATACTAATATAATCATTAGGCCTAGGGTGAATAGTCATAGATTGCAATTAAAAAACATAAAATTGGTACATTTTACCCCATAAAATAATGATTTTCAGATTTCTCTTAAATGCATTTTTTCTGTATGTATTATTTGGAAATTGTTCACAAATTAGAGGTGAACATAGTGAGGATAACATTTGCTGGAACAATAATTAATAACATTATTTTGCTTACTAAGAAAATATACATTGCAGCCCAAATATCAATGTATATTTTTTTTCTTCAGCATTGCAAACCAATCAATAACCATGGTAGCCAACTGGTGACTAGTATCCTTGGTTGTTAGTTGGTTATCAATAAGTTATTGTCAGATACTCAGAAAAAAGTAGTAACCAAAAAACAACCATGGTTGTCATTTGGTTGTTAGTTGAGGTTTACAAATAGTTGTCAAATGGTTACTTAAAGGTTGGTAGTTACCATGGTTGTCAATTGGTGATGTTCTGGTTTGTAATAAGTTGCCAAATGGTTATTGATTGGTTTACATTTGGTTATCATCAACTTTCAAAGCCTATTCGATGGTTGTTAGTGGTTTACAAAAAGTTATCAATTGGTTATTATGGTTTACAAGAAGTTGTTACTTTGTGATGCATTGGTGATGGATATTTTTCGTAAGGGGAGTCACACATGTGATATTGTTATATATTTTATTAGGTCTCATATTTCCATTAATCAGTTTATGTGAATATAATTAAGAATCAAATATTTTTTTCTATATCGTCTGTTGTATATGTGATTGCTAACTCGTATTAATTGTTAAAACTTGATCTGAGATAAAACTTTAATTGAATCTTCCTAATTAGCATACTTAATTAATTAATGTAATTAACGTCAGCCACAAGTGTCTAAATTCAATTCAAATCAATTCAATTCAATTCAATTCAATTCAATTCAATTCAATTCAATTCAATTCAATTCAATTCAATTCAATTCAATTCAATTCAATTCAATTCAATTCAATTCAATTCAATTCAATTCAATTCAATTCTTAAATTAATAATAAAACTCGAATGTTGAGTTTATTAGCGACATTGTTTCTTTATATTTGCAGATTTTCTCAACCTTTGATGTTTTTCAGCACCTTTGATTTTTCTATATTTTACTTTCAAACAATATTTTTTCTGAATCCAATACAAAAACGACCATTTCTGTTGCAAATTGTTCATGGTTCGGGCCCCTATACCCGTTCATTAACAGTCTACTGGGCAAGACCGCAACTATAAGCCACAACCGGAAAGCCTCTATTTCCAAGTCAACCATGCTCAATTAGGTCTAGCTTGTGAAGTGGTTATTGAATGAATGAGCGAACACTTCCATTCAGTACCACATCCTGAGGTTAGATCATTCCTAATACACTCATTCGGGTTCCTTGAAAGTTAGCGCTTGCGAATGCACTCAAAATTTTGCTTCATAACATTTTGTGAAATTTACGTTTTTCTGTTTTCCTAATAGTTTGGTTTATTGAGCATTGGTGCCTTTAAACAAAGAAACCGTGATAAACGAATGTGATACCGACTGGTAATGACACATAGAGGATTTCACCTTTATGGGGGAGTACCGGTTGGGGGGGGGAGAGGATCCTCCCCTAAATTTCACACTAAAAAGGTTCCTAGGGCGAAACCCCAGAAAGAAAAATATTTTTCGGAAGAGACAAATAATAATATTAAATACAAAACATTTTACTTGAAAAGTTGTGTATAATACGCTATACTAAAGCTGGCCGCTTATTCCTAATGATGGTGGTCGAGAAAGCGTCCCTGCCAGGCAGACCCGGACGGGCGGATACCTCAATCTCATCCTGATTAATGACTCTAATGACCGTGTAGATCATGTGGGGTGCGGTCATCCATCCATGACTCACGGCCGGTATCACAAACTGCAGTCAAACCCATTATTCTCTCTGACAACGACGAGACTGGCGAAGAGCACACGTCATAATATTCCCTGCATTTAAAATTCGTTGCAACAACGCAGCTGTCTAACAAAAACGATTAAACAGAATATGCTTATTGTAATCGTGGCCAGTTTTAACAGTTTCATTGTCGTTAAATAATTTATCAAATTAACAAAGTCGATGTTAGCAAACTCTATACCCAAGAATATTGGTGGCTAATCGCCCCCTGACCTGATTTATTTTAGAAACAGGTGTATGAGAATATAACAAAGAATGAAACTTTCTTGTTCCCTTTTAAAATGTATACTAACTGACAACTTAATTAGTTTCAAAATCACTTTCGTTTATCGTATGTTCTTATAACTCTCACACTGAGTACGGGATTCGAACCATCGTCCCTTGGTCTACACATGACCTGGACCTACACACATCGTTGCTACGTAACGATTTCATTAGGCAATAGTATGTAACATCCGAATTCTATAAATTCCATCCATATCCCAGATGTTAAATTCCAATTTCACACTTGATCTCCCGCGTAGCTTCTACCGTGGTTGGAGAGAGAGAAGCCTTGCTTGCGTGGGAGGTGGGCGGTATAGCTACCGGGATTATAAGCGAATATTTGCTACTGACGCTAGTTGGTAACCAAAAAAACATATCAGTCCACAATTAAAGATTATATCTGCTAATGTCCATGAAACCAACTAATGCACGGCGGAAAGACGCATGAGGCATCACCCATCACATTACAATACCAAATGAGCGCGGCTAAACTCTGATTGCATCTGCATAAACCCATAAAAGTAAACCTTTGATCCCGATATAAAAAGCTCAGTTAGAATAGTATAGTACTTCTGTTTGAAAGACGTTTGGTCACCATTGTACCAGTTTATTGCCTGAATTACGTTATTATATATGATATTGAATGCATGATTGGAACATTATGTGCATACATTACTTGTATATAGGTTTGATATTGAAGATTATAATTGTGTGCACTGCTCGCTCCTTTAAATTCTACGCGATTTGATACGAATACCTTCCAGATCGATATCTATGGTACATGTTCACGTAACGAGGCTTATCGAGACAAATAGGCGCAATGCGCACGTGATTCATGACATCGACGCCGCGGAATGAGTATGACAATACACATTGGACAATGAGGTAATGAGGAGGAAATGAGTTAATCTTAATATCTAATTATAAAAACGTTTTTTTGTCCATCTATTAATTGAAATTATTTGAAGTAGTTCAGTCTCATTATAAAAACTCATTTCTGATCCATCGGTTAACAGAAATTATTTGAAGACAACCCAGGTGTGTTATCAGCGTATAAATGATTCTTTTCACTGATGCGGAGTTGTTTTATGTATTTTGATAAATATTTGTTTGCATTATTACTTCAACAATATTTTAAGACCTGCAGTAGTAGTTGTTGTTGGTAACGTTACCGTGAAGACATGAAGGAACAATAGCAGCACTTGCTCCAGTCTCCACAGCAGGTTACTGTGAGCTACTGGCGAGTGTACGTGTAAGAGCTGTAAGAGCTGACCCGGTCTGATTCCGTGCGGAAAAAAGAT
The DNA here is from genome assembly GCA_945910005.1 of Isoperla grammatica. Classification (NCBI taxonomy): domain Eukaryota; kingdom Metazoa; phylum Arthropoda; class Insecta; order Plecoptera; family Perlodidae; genus Isoperla; species Isoperla grammatica. Next base: position 10,545,355 of record OX246745.1, read on the forward strand.
CTCTTTGAATATAAAGCAAAGAGAAGCGGAGAAGGAAGAATATATTTCTCAAGACTTAAAGAAAACTAAGGTCCCCCGCCCTCCCAACCCCGGCCTCTTTCTTCATCAAACGCTACAGGCCTAGACCTACACAAGTCCGCTCTTTTATACAAAATTCAAGCGAAAGAAACTATTTAAACTGTCGAGATTTTGTAGAGGAAATGGCAAGGGTGGTACACCATGCTCCCTCACACAAAAATCGAACAAAACACGGCTTCTAAAAGCCAGAAGTTACGAAGAGACGGCAATAACTTTTTCTCTTTCAATTCAAAGGGGGTCTTCCAAAACGTGTGACAGGTTACCAGTTTTCAAATAATCTCAAATCCTCTCGCCCCCCTCCTCCCCCACTTCCAGGTGGTTTGGTCAAAGAAAAGAGCCCAGCTAAACCTCATTGCATTGTTGAAATAGAACCATTTTTCATAGCAGGAACGAACAATTTGCCAGCAGGGACAAAAGCCTCACTGTCGCTTAACTATTAGTGTAGGAAACACGGAGACCCGTGATGTAAATCTTAGGGAGTTGAAATATTGCAAAGAAATCGCTAGTCTTAAGAAAAATGTTGACAGTACTACTTTGTCCAATTTCCTTTCGTTACTCCCAAACGAGTGACCTTGCATACGAAAATACGATCAATTGAGATGTATGCGGGGATCAAGAATCTCGCAACCGGCTAAAGGTGATATTATGGCTTGGTACTGTTACTAAACTAACTACATCACACTTACCTATCGGCTGTACGACTCCAGCTGGCATACTGACCGACTTACCTGGAAGCAGAAGAAAGACAAAACATTATTTAATGAAAGTAAATAGCGTGACTGAGATACGGTAGCAGATTCTATATTTTTAATTAAATTTACAAAATAGTTTAATAATTCTAAATGTGTTTAACTTAACTAAAATAACCACCATGTTCTCTTTTAATTATCTTATAAATACCAATTATTGATGGACGCATTTTGAAAGCTTAGTTTGAAGCTCACTTCACAATGTTATAAGTCTGGTATCTTTAAAATACTAAGGTTAAAAAACGCAGTCGAATGTGGTGCCAACTGTCAATGCGTGTATAAGATTATAAAATGTGTTACTCCTATCTGAAATTGCAGCACGGGATTTTGAAAAATATCTTATATACACTTCAGTGCGAGTTGCAAGGTAGTGAGTGCCAAAGGATTCGACCAGATTCGTGTATTTACTCAGTGCGTATATAAGAAGAAAAAAAACGTTCACGCCTCGGTGAACCAAACTTCAATGAAAACTTCGAAGTGTTTAAACCACACCTTAACTTCACTTACACCTCGTATTTTATATCATTGCAATAACTTGATAAGTAAATGACATGGTAGACTTTTCGCATCTCGATTATTTCCAGTGAACAGTTCAACATCCCCACCAACCAGTGTACTAATCAAAATCAAAAGTTAAATACTCCTCCTTTGGGCCTACTTGATTGAACACATTCACTAATGTGAAGTCAATCGTACACATGTGCTTCGCACAGCAACAGTCCTATACGACTCCGAAACATCTACAAAGGTAATCCGACGAGGATGGGTTCATTTTTTGGAAAGTCAAGAAAACTGAGAGAGAAAAGTCATCAGTGTCCCATTTCCTTACATTTTATGAGCGCCATGTCGACCCTGTGACCGGAGCCCCTAAAGCTGCGCGTTGAGTCTACGGTTGCGCGCTGTGCTCAATAATGATGGGGCAACAGACTGTTGAAAGCTTTACAGGACACAGTGCCGCCTGTTATTTGGTGAGACATATTGCCATTGGCACGCTTCACAATGTGTCCTTAGCAAGCAGCAGTCATTAGTCTCGTTATGTAACAGCGCGCTGTGGCGTATTGGCACGCTCCCTAGTGTGTCCTTAGCAAGCAGCAGTCATTAGTCTCATTATGTAACAGCGCGCTGTGGCGTATTGGCACGCTCCCTAGTGTGTCCTTAGCAAGCAGCAGTCATTAGTCTCATTATGTAACAGCGCGCTGTGGCGTATTGGCACGCTCCCTAGTGTGTCCTTAGCAAGCAGCAGTCATTAGTCTCATTATGTAACAGCGCGCTGTGGCGTATTGGCACGCTCCCTAGTGTGTCCTTAGCAAGCAGCAGTCATTAGTCTCATTATGTAACAGCGTGCTGTGGCGTATTGGCACGCTCCCTAGTGTGTCCTTAGCAAGCAGCAGTCATTAGTCTCATTATGTAACAGCGTGCTGTGGCGTATTGGCACGCTCCCTAGTGTGTCCTTAGCAAGCAGCAGTCATTAGTCTCATTATGTAACAGCGCGCTGTGGCGTATTGGCACGCTCCCTAGTGTGTCCTTAGCAAGCAGCAGTCATTAGTCTCATTATGTAACAGCGCGCTGTGGCGTATTGGCACGCTCCCTAGTGTGTCCTTAGCAAGCAGCAGTCATTAGTCTCATTATGTAACAGCGTGCTGTGGCGTATTGGCACGCTCCCTAGTGTGTCCTTAGCAAGCAGCAGTCATTAGTCTCATTATGTAACAGCGTGCTGTGGCGTATTGGCACGCTCCCTAGTGTGTCCTTAGCAAGCAGCAGTCATTAGTCTCATTATGTAACAGCGTGCTGTGGCGTATTGGCACGCTCCCTAGTGTGTCCTTAGCAAGCAGCAGTCATTAGTCTCATTATGTAACAGCGTGCTGTGGCGTATTGGCACGCTCCCTAGTGTGTCCTTAGCAAGCAGCAGTCATTAGTCTCATTATGTAACAGCATGCTGTGGCGTATTGGCACGCTCCCTAGTGTGTCCTTAGCAAGCAGCAGTCATTAGTCTCATTATGTAACAGCATGCTGTGGCGTATTGGCACGCTCCCTAGTGTGTCCTTAGCAAGCAGCAGTCATTAGTCTCATTATGTAACAGCGCGCTGTGGCATATTGCACGGTCCCTGGTGGGCTTACAGTATAGTAATTGGGTTTTACATATTGAAGTGCATAAAAACACTAATCTTTGTATACAAAATATCTAGTTACGCTTCTATAGTTAAACCTTCTTCACAGAGTATTTACATTTGCAGTCAGAGAAATTTTGTCATTATGATAAAATAGAATGAGATTATTTTGAATTAACATAAACACCCACGTATTCATGTTTGCATTTAAAATTTTAAATATGATATAATATTTATTCATTGTAAACTGTACAAGTGACGTTATAGCATTAGTTAATTAATGAACATTTAAGTGCCACGTGAGCGTACCATGCATAGTGCTTGTAGTCAGAATATGTGCCCACCAGCTCATAAACAGTACACACGCAAACGCAACCACTTGCACTGGCCAATAAAATGAACATACAAGCACGGAGAAAACATCGTTATTTTTTGTATATTATGTTTGTTAATTGCTGCTGATAACACTATTATGCGGGGTTATGCACATATAGGATATATAGGATTACTGTGTTACCTGCAAGTGCGAACTAGAACCAATCATATTCTATTATAGCAATGCTGTTATAGTAACACAAAACGGCGCTTTTCAATACAATTCGCACTTGTTATGTTTTATGAGTTAAATGTTGATTGGTGTTTAAACTTTGAAAAATATAAGGTTTGTGATCTGAAACATTTCTGTTTTTTTTTTTAGGATTCGCTTTCTATACGAATAAACAGCGGTAATCAATCGATATTAGACACTGAATTCGATAATCTTCACGAGTTGTTAATGAATCGTCCGAGTCGAGTGCAACAATCGACATATTATAATAGTGATGGACATACACGAAATTGAAAGACCAATTACAATTTATCTCAATTGTTCATTGAGCATGACAAATCCAAACAAGGTATTGATGTGATTATTACAATCGATATAAAACTACTTCACAGATCTCAAAATCATTAATTGATATAGATCAATAACATCCAACCAGTTGCGTGTTAATTTACGTTTGGTCATAGTGTTAGTCGCCGTGGTCGATTAAGCATTGGTGTAGTAAATCATGATCCCTGTGTCCCAGGTTCGAATCTTCTCTAGGGCAGGTCTGTCTAGGGACGTTGTTTGATCTTCAAAAGTTCACCACTTATATTCTTGAATCATTGCCAAGTACGAGTCTAACTTACATAATATGATGCGAGGAGCCAAAGCAAATTACTGACGACTCAAACATTGAGTTTACACTAATAAACTCAATGACTCAAGGCTGTAATTGTACAACAATTATGATTATGTACATTACTGTGAGTAAATACTGTCCGTTTATATAATATGGTGATGTAGTTTACTGCGAGCGAGCAAAGTGGAAAAGGAGTCGGTTCCAGTCAAACAACTCTGTCCTGTCTTTATCTTCAGTCATCATAGTTTGGACTACTCTGTGGGAGAATATACACAACAATACCGATATACATAAAATGTTTTAGTTCTTGGATTTTTATAATCTCTTTGTAATATTTAAGTATAAGAAAGGTCGGCAATACTGGAATCTTTTTCAGAAACATGAACTCACATTAAAATATACGAAGTCTTCTAATTAACCAGGTGTACCCAATACAGATTATTATTTCACTTATTTTTTTCTAAACAACGCACAAACAATGCCCGTGTCTATTAAAATAGTCATTGTACTTCCTTGAGTTGCTTTCGTTCTTTTAATTCGTGTTTTGCGTGCACAGATGTTCAAAATTTCAACTTTTTCTGTACATCCGCTTTAGGAAGCTTTGTTTTCGTGTTTTCGTTCGTGTTGTAAACCCTATAACTACCTCAAGATTTCTGTGTGGTTCAGACAATGGTTGAAGATTCTATGGCCAAGGTTGATGACCCGGGTCCCAGAGTTTAGTATTTCATTACAATATGAATTCTGATGTTTGCTTTTTTATAAATCGGAGTGATACGTGTTTGCAATGTGGATAGGATGCGTGATCAGCAGACACTGCTTAGCACTGCCGATGACATCCAGTATCAGAGTCATAGACCTCAATAACACAATCACACATACAATTCTGACAACTTTGCATTTTTAAATTTTTATTAATTAAACGTCAAATGTTCGTAATTTTGCAGTCTAATCGACATTAAACGTTGAATAATTACTATACCGTTGGACTGTTTATATGCTTTCGAAGAAAATTGAGTAGTTTCATAAATGAATGCTTCCTGATTCGGCAGTATAGCTTCTCAATAAAATGCTTGCTGACTTGTGAGTATAGGTTCCCAATAAAATACTACCTGACTTGGCAGTATAGCTTCCCAATGAAATACTTCCTGACTTCGGAGTATAGATGAACTTGCTGTAATTTCTTTGTCCATTTATGTGAAATTCCAATTATATGAAATTTATTGAAATATGTGAAAATCCATTTAATTAACTGGTTCTAATTTCTTTGTCCATTCATGTGAAATTTCTTCAAAATATAAATAAAACAGTTTGACAGTTTACAAAACAGTTTATAACGCCTCGTTTTCCTCGTCTGATTTTGTTTTGTATTTTATATCTTTATAATTGAATAGGATCGAGATTAAAACAAATACAAAAATTAATAAATGAGGAAAGGAAGGAGGAAAATGGGGGAAATATCAATATCGCCCATTACTCGGGCTACCTACATAGCACGTACGGTTCAACATGTAAGTACAGTCAGTATACAGTCTGTGCACCGGCAATGGCAGAAGAAGGGTAGGCCCATGTCCCGCCAGGATTCACGTTATTACTGCTTTCTTCATACTACGCAGTACGCATAGTCTATACACTCCAGAGGCTCGGAAGAGATTATCAATTAGCAACAGCTGAGTCCCTAGTAAATGTCGTAGCTCATTATTATTCATCCTATTTCACGAACAGTAACATTGCTAAATTCAAACAGATACAATCAAAGCCTTTCAAAACTGGATTAGCCTAAAACCTTCTTAACGAATGAAAAACCTGTAGCAAAGTCTAATTAACAGCCGTCATATCCAATTTACAATCAGCTCGGATTCATAGTCAGCTGGATTACTGAATGAATAAAGCGAACAGCGTAAAACATTGATGCGAGAGTTACACTGAATCAAAGTAGTATTTTTATAAAACACAATTTCTTTGATTTATCCGAACAACATGATGATTCCGATACGAGAGTCCCAGATCAATGCTCAGCTGGGTGTAGGAGGGGGGAGGGAGGGGGTGATGGTAAGAAGGGAAGATAAAATATTCACGGAACCAACAGGGAATCTTCTTCGATTGCGTGTCACTTTGCCGAACTTCTTACATGTCGAGGAAACATTTACCCGCAGAGACAGTGCTTTCGAAGTCGATGCTTTGGGCGCCGGCGCACAACTTTCGTGCTTCCGATCCGGATCGGATATTTGCCGGCATTGGCTTCACATAATGCATGCATAATTTCGTTGAAGCAAGTGATAGGATAAAAAGGGAAGTGAAGCTAGAAGAACATGGGATAAGAACACAAGATTTTAAAATTGAGCTTATATATTATATATATACACACAATTTCTATCGTATGGATTTATTTTTTAACAACTTTAAATGAAATAAGAACGAGTCATGACCGGGAGATGAAAGTGTCCTCTTGCTTCAAGGAATACAATTGAGACTCTAGAAGAGTGGCGTTCTGTGTGACAGGTTTCACGGTATAGACAAAACACTGGGGTACTATCATCTCTTAATTCGTACATCTACGAAAGACGTGCCAGTTATCACAATACTAGTGCTAAACGCCTATATATAGTGGTGTCCGGCACTACGCCCAAATACTTTATTGCTGTACAATTCTCGACCATGTCCCATACCTTCAAATTAGATCAACGCCCAACCAGTGACTGGATGCCCAGAGATGCAATGAGTTGATCTTCAACGTTCAGCCCTCTTGTTTACCGCTGCGTTGCATTCAGGTATCATTTGCCTTAGTGTTGCCTTGATAAATAATATCGTATAAATACATATTATAATGTACTATGACATCGTTAAAATTGAAAGTAATTGCATTATTTTTCTATGATGTAGTTTGTTTAACACGTCGGCTACACATATCAAAACATAGTTTGTGGTAACAACGGTATATCTATTTCTGGAAACAAAGCGGTGCATGTACTGTTTATTCAACTCACCACCACAAAAAGGGGTTGATTGTAACTTTCACTGTCTGTAACCCGTTTTGTGCGATCATAGGATGCTGTATTGCATTTTATATATAGCCAGAGAATTGTGAAAAGTTACATAATATAATACTATAGCGTTGTAGGAAAATCAACTACTGAACAAATTTTATATATTGAAGTACATATTTTTATCTCGTATTCCATTTTCATACGTAGTATTGTCATATAAATATGACAAATTATTACACATAAGTGATAAATGGAGATAATATTATCCGACGGCTTTAATGTAAAAATTACAGTAAAATTCACAAACTGAAACTGTGCCTGAGCTCCAAACCTACAAATAACACATTCAGAGTGTTTTTGATGTCACTATCGGTACCCGAACATAATGAAGTTAGATTTGGCATCATAGTGTGGCAAGATTGGGAAGCAGAGTTCCTATATCACTAAGGCGTGTGCGTAAAATAATGCATTGGGCGTGTGTCTCATTTGATGTCGTCACTGTTATATTTGGCAACAAGGTTGGGTGTTGTATCATACCACATTCTCAGTGATTCATATAGCTAGTATTTCAATGTATTCAAAAACTAAGGCGGTTTACTTGGCCGTACAAATCCCGGATGTAAAACGCGTAACGATAAGAGAATCACTCGCTTCGCTCACTCAGTAATAAGACTCCTCCTTTTCTTGGGGCTCTCGTTTATTTCCAGCTCGTTGCAATTTAAATCTTTCTAAACGTCATCAATAACCAACTAGAGGGTTTGAGTATCCATTTAATTACATTAATTAATTAATATAAACGAGGCAGTTCATCATCGATGCGACTATGGCCAGTTTAACGAGCTAGTGTGATTTCCACAATATGATTTCCTTTCTTTTGGTTGCAAACAAGTGCTCACTGGGACATAGAGTATGAGGAATCAGACATAATATAAAAAAATAAACAATAAATAATTTTGTATGTTGACCACCCCTTTCAAAAAGTAACAAAGGGGGAAACCATGGCACTAAACATATATTTGATCTGGTCTGGTACCTATGAAAGGGGGATGGGGTGCAAACATTTTTACCAAAGGCGGAATTGGACGTTATGTTTGCTTCAATTACACGGCAAAATTTCGGAGCAGAATAGAATTGAGTGTGAACAAATAACTAAAAATCGGTAGTCTAATACGCGTCGTTTATATTGAGACAGTGAGAGCGATGGCCGTGGTATACACGTGCAGCAGAAGACCAGAGAATTGTAAAGACATAACTTCTTTGTCTCGTCTTGCCCTTTGAACGCCAGATCAATTTTATTTCGAAATCCTGTGTGTATACATATTATAAATTTAAATAGGTTTTTAATTGATATGACTGACTATAGTCAATCACAGCCAGTTACCATTTGTATCTCACAAAACATTATTCCTAAGGCTATATAATAATTTCTATGTTTGCCCCCCCCTGGAAAATATCCTGGCAACGCCCATGCCGTGGGTTTGTATCCCGTACGAGACGTAGGGTTTCTAAATTAATTACAGGTTGAAATTTACAAGCTTAAGGCAGATTGTGCATCACTTCTTAGAGATTTACAAGCTTAATACAGATTGTACATCGCTAGGAGAGGAGATAGATTCCATTATGAAACACTGGGAGATTGTACAATCATTAAAAGATTTACAAGCTTAAGATAGATTTCATTACGAAACGCTTGGAAAGAGATTTACAAGCCTTTAAAGCACGTAGAGATTTGTCTTGACGCTTGATTTTAAATGAAAGTAACTTGTACGAAATAAATTATCGTGGTTTAAAAACATCATCGAAAAAATCTAAGAAGGTCTAAGTGATGTGTTTGTAATGCGTGTTTCCATTTTCAACCAAAAGTCTAAATATGTCCAAGTGATGTGTTTGTAATGCGTGTTTCCATTTTCAACCAAAAGTCTAAATATGTCTAAGTGATGTGTTTGTAATGCGTGTTTCCATTTTCAACCAAAAGTCTAAATATGTCCAAGTGATGTGTTTGTAATGCGTGTTTCCATTTTCAACCAAAAGTCTAAATATGTCTAAGTGATGTGTTTGTAATGCGTGTTTCCATTTTCAACCAAAAGTCTAAATATGTCCAAGTGATGTGTTTGTAATGCGTGTTTCCATTTTCAACCAAAAGTCTAAATATTTCTAAGTGTTGTGTTTGTAATGCGTGTTTCCATTTTCAAGGTCAAACACATACGGTATCATAATATGTAACGGCTAATTTTTCATGTGAAACACTAAAACAGATATAGCTGATTTCGGTGAGGCTCGAAGTGATGTGGAACAATATGGGCCAATTATTTTAACCGTTCTCCGATTCAGTGTTGCGTTACAAAAATGCAAGGAAATGAAACTATTCGCACATGGCTTGTATTGCTATTGTATACTCACACAACATGCATATACAATAATATGTTACAACTAACAACATCTAAGTATTCGGTCTTGTGTGTCAATTTGGATATGTGTATTATATGGTGTAAACATTTGTATATGTCACAGTGATTGTCGTGAAAATCACAGTATCAGTAGTGGTACTAGTAGTAATAGTAGTACTACTTAAGTCTGAAAAAATGCATGTTGCTAAGAATGTACAGGCTTTAATATTTTATGAATCGCATACACGGAAAAAAACAGTATTGTTGGATTAGCAATATAGGTTTTGTTAATAAGTTTATGGCTGTTACAACAATATGAATTGCAGCTTCAACAATCTCAGTTGCTACTACAGCAAAAGGTGTTTGCTAAAACAACAATTCAATTCTTGTTAATACGTTATTGCTAGTATTGCAATATTAATTGTTGCCTTAACAATAATACGAATCGTAATATGGTAAATGTACTGTGTTGTTATTGCAGCAATACCGTATAGGTGTAGCAACAAGATAACCTGGCCGCTCCTACAATATTGTGTTGTAGTAACAACAATACAGGATCCGCATAATAACAAGTCATGTCTTGTTAAAACAGCAATACAGTATAGGTGTAGCAACAAGATAACCTGGCCGCTCCTACAATATTGTGTTGTAGTAACAACAATACAGGATCCGCATAATAACAAGTCATGTCTTGTTAAAACAGCAATACAGTATAGGTGTAGCAACAAGATAACCTGGCCGCTCCTACAATATTGTGTTGTAGTAACAACAATACAGGTTTCGCATAAAAACAAGCAGTCTTGGAGAAAAGCGCGCTGAAAGTAGCGCGCTACTTGCAGCATGCTACATTTATTAGAAGCGTGGCTTGAAGCGCGCTACAATTGTTTTCAATGTAGTTGTAGCGGAAGCATGCTACATTTTGTGCGTAGCTGTAGCGTGAAACAAGCGCACATATTTCGCTACTGGAAAATTTTAAAATCGGGAGCGTTATAAGTAGGCTATTCCAATTTGTTTTCTATAATGTTGTTGACATTACAGTGAAAGCAAAACATCCCTCGCTTTGACGCAGTTTTTTTTGTCCCTATGGCCTCGTTTCGAGAGGTCATTGTACGGTAGGAATCTCCCCCCTCCCCAACCCCTGTCCCAAAACTGCAAAAGCAAGTTTGCCACCCTCGCCTCGGGCTCTAACGGTACCATCTCTTGACAATAGTGTTGTCCGCAGCCTCTTCTCTGTCCAGCGGTCAGTGTCTTGTGTTGAAGGGTGAAGTGAGATACAGTACGACTGCGAGTGAGCGTTGTGTTTACTACGTGTAACGCCCTGTGCTGTGCTTGTGATTTTTTGTTTTTAATTGTGATATTTTTATTTTTGTGTAAATATTTCGCTATTTACGTTACATTGACCATGTCTTCTGATGAAGAAGAGTCTGAGTGTTGTGAAAATGTTAAATCTTTGCCGTGGCCGGCATACGAAAAGTATTTTGCATACAAGGGCGCAGGCAAAGAAGCAGTGTAAAATGTGCATCCCGAAAGTGAAAACCATTTCGGTGTCGGCATCGTCGTCATACAACATCCGCATGCACGTAAAGGTAAGTAAAACAAGTTCAAGATATCAGAATCTGACGTGCGGCCAACGTGACGTAATTGTAGCGAAAATGTAGCGCGCTTCATTCTGAAAAGAGCGCGAGTTTAGCGACGCTACTTTTTTAATTATTGCTGTAGCGAAAAAATAGCGTCGCTATTTTTTCAAGCAAACTAGCTGTAGCGGAGGCATGCTTCTTTTTAAAAGTAGCGTCCTCAAGACTGAATATAATATTGTACGAAAGGCAAGCTTGCCTTGTTGCCACACACATCCAGTATTGTTGTCTTAACAATGTAATATTGTACGAGAGGCAAGCTTGCCTTGTTGCCACACACATCCAGTATTGTTGTCTTAACAATATAATATTGTACGAGAGGCAAGCTTGCCTTGTTGCCACACACATCCAGTATTGTTGTCTTTACAATATAATATTGTACGAGAGGCAAGCTTGCCTTGTTGCCACACACATCCAGTATTGTTGTATTTACAATATAATATTGTACGAGAGGCAAGCTTGCCTTGTTGCCACAAACATCCAGTATTGTTGCAACTACAATATAATATTGTACGAGAGGCTAGCTTGCCTTGTTGCCACACCTATTTGGTATTGTTGTCTTTACAATATTGTTTTGCTGTTGTAACAATTATTTCTTGTTGGTCTAGCAATATTAGTCTAACGATACATTTATTGTGTCCACAACAATACAGATTGCCGTCCCCATAGTGGTCTGAAAGTATTGTTGAGGACACAATAATTCTCGTTAAGCCAACAATATTTTTCTTTCCGTGTATGTTCATGAAACATAAAATATACGTTGACTCTAGCTACCAGCTGACGAACAGAACTAATCTGTGGGGTGAATGGCATTGAAATTGGATACATGAAAATAAGAGATCAATTTTTGATGCGTTTCCATAAAATTGGGGGTATATTACGGATTACAATGGGGACTAACAAAAAAGTACCACGTGCGCTGGGAATTATTTCCCATTCTTTACTCCCGTTCATTCTTTTTTATCTTGTTTCACCTTTTGTTGGGGAAGTGGGGGATGGGGAGGGGGGGCCGCCACTGAGATTATGGATACTTCGACAACACAATGGTAACCTTCAGTAGGCGATGTCCCTTTCAGACATGCATGTCCACACCTCGATATATAGGCGACCTGTTGGTCAAGCGATGCTCGACGTTTCGCTGACCAGTGTTCGTCTTGGTCACTGGAGACTGTGAAACGTCGACCATATTTTTGTGCACACATCAAAATAATGAAATATTTTCTCTCAAAGTGTAAAACGCTGACATATATGTATACACAACATATACACAGTATAAAAGGGGATACCTATGAAAAGAGATATATTTTTTGCAAATTATGTTGTAAACAAGGTAATATATATATATTTGATCGTTGACATTTATTTTGTGAAAATAAACGTTGGATTGGGTTTACCGTTAAAATGTTTTCGTACCACATATATATATATATATATATATATATTGACGCATGTAATTGCCAAATTACATTCGAAAGTGGGGTTTCTAAACGTGATTACTAAAGGTTTTTTAATGTTTATTACATTACTAAAGCTACATTCGAAATACGGCCTCTAAACGCAAAAAAATACATATGTAAAATAAACGAGATATGCCGAAGAGATACAAGATACACTGTTGAAGAAGAATTGTGCTGGAATTTGTGAGACGTATTGGAATAAACCCGCACACACATTCGAACACGTACGTGACTAGTTAACAGTCAAAACATTCAATGATTCAGCGTAAACAAAATAAAAACCACAACTAATGTATACACGAGTATTATTGGTTACAGCTTTTCGTGTGTGGTGGCTGGCACATTTCCGCCAGAGCAAAAACTTTTCTAGCAAAGACGGAAAAAATAGTATACGTGAAAAGTTGCCACAGAAATTTGTTTGTAAACTATTTTATGACACGCACGGAGATGTAAATGTAAAAAAAACAAAAAAAAACGACATTACAGTTTAAATTTGGGTGCGTTTGACATGACGTAATTCCGGACGAAACACGCAGCTCAGACAGTCTGCATGTTTCATAAAGTTGTATTTTACGTTTTTTAGGTTATTTCGTTTTATCAAACGTAATGTTCCTTGTATAAATGTACCTGAAAAAAATAAAATCGTTTCTTCAAAAAACGTTTCTATACCCCAAATGTTAACTCCAGCTGCCTAGCTACATAACATTTCCCTATGCTCGCAATCATCCACCCAACACAAATATTTACCCAAAGGGTTTAGCCGTTGGACCGAAAAAAGAAGTGTATATTGATTTCTTGAGCAATTTACACGAAATAATGCCGCGCACCCCTCAAGAAATTGAACAGAGATCAAAGAGGTGTTCTGATGTTGGGGCGCGAGTGGAGTTGGAGTCCTTTACGCTCGTAGTCGTCGGCAAGGAAAGGTTCGGGGTGAAATGGAAGGTGGGGACCCCAACCCCCCCCCCCCCCCCCCCCCACCACTCACATCAAACTATTGAAAATACTACAGTCCCAGACATAAGTCTCGACGTTCTAACTTCCATTGGGTTACACATTCGAGGAGGGATTTATGTGAATCGTTTGTTATGATTTATAAATGTGTGTTGGGTGGGTGGGTGAGTTTGTATTCTTGCTTTTAGTGAAGAACTTGGTTCGCGTCTATAGGGTAAAACACTGTTGGACTTCACGTTGCAACAGAGTATTATGACATATAAACGTAGGCCTACTATTACGAATCTAGTTTAGCACTTAAAATTTTTTTAATGTTATCTTTGGTAGTAGGTTGTGTTTTTGATATGCGATATTAATCTACATATAATATATGTGTGCAAATAGGTAAGAATAATATGATCCATGATAACTTCAAACATTTCCTTGAACAGTTGTAAAAGTATATTCAGGAGCTTTGACAGTAGCGAAAAGCTAGAGTGAAGATATTTTAAGTTTGACTCACCCCCCAGTTATGTGACCACCGCCCAGCATAACAAATGTGACTGATTATAGATAATATAATATGAAATGAATAAGTATGTTATGATTGTCGGGTTATCACGGAGATAAGTGGTGACTGGTCACATAGCGATGGAAGGGAGCAGCAGGGGAGCGTCGAACACATTGCATGAGTAATGAATGACAAAAGCCATTACTGTTGCAAATTACGAGATCATAAAATAAGAATCCTGTATAAATGTGCGTGCGTGTTAGTTTAGTTTACTCTAATATTGAAATATGCGTTTTTTTTATTTAGTTGTTACCAATGAACTGAACTGAAATCAAATTGTTTGTTTGCTCGTTTCCATTTATTATTATTATCAAATAGTTTTGTATTAGTTGTACACTCACTAGGTAATGGAACGTGTATCATAATGTGTCAATGGGTGCCGTTATGTGTTCACAATTACAGACAGGAACGAAGCCGAAGCTATTTGCACCACCAGAGAGTATATTAATTGTCTGACGAATGGCACAAGATACCAATCTGACAGTTAACAGGTGGTGTACGTAATCACTTGATGTCAAATATTCCTACCAAAAACTATTATAAATTGATGTCAAAAATTCTGTTATTCTTGACTCGTGATGTCTTTATAAATCAGAAAGGCTAGTTTGTAATTCATCATACACTATAGTAAATATACATTTCGAATGTTGAGATATTTTTCGGACAATTAGAGTCTCCAAACAATTAATAATGTTTACCAGAGAACTGAAAGTCGACTGTCAAGAGGATTTGGTAAATCAATAATGTATGAATGTATGTATTTATTTAATTGTTGATGTATTTTATTGTGATATTATTTTGTTAAATACGAATATCAAGTTGTTGTAGAATAATAGTTTAAAACTAAATAAAGATGATTGATTGATTGATTGATAGTTGATTGAATTTATTAAAATCAATTGCAAACTAGGCAATCAATACAATTTAGAGTAAACGTGATCATGAGACATATTTACAAAGTTATTTTTACCAATTACACAGCTCAAAATCGGTATCAAAAATCCTAATTATGGTCTAACTGGGAAACATTAGCCCCCAAGACCTGTACAACCGAATGGATAGTGGCAGTTTTCATTCATCATACCCCCCCCCCCCCCTCAGATTCGGATTTTAAGCTCAAACTTAGATAAGAAGAAAGTTTTATTATTTTCTAACAAAATAATTGTTTTTGCTTTCCTTGAATACGACGATATTAACTAAGTATTTCTGTTGGTCTTGTCTCTACTCAACTACGAAATGTGATCAATCATCGAGCAAAACTACCACTATAGATTGCATCGTAGGACAAGCTGTACGCACACGCACACGCACACGCACACACTAAAAATATCCGTCCGTACGGTACAAATCATATAAAGTACTATACTACTGTAAAGGGATACAAATAACATTATGGCAAGTATAAATTATGTACTTACGGCGAATAGTCCACCATGCAGTGTTTTATTGGTTGATGATTGATTGATTGATTCTCCTTTCATTTGCCGTGGAGCCCCAAAGCTGGTGTGTTCAAAAAGGTCAGTTCATGCGGGCCGCCCACTCATCCACCGAGCATTACTTTCACTAATCCTCCATTATCCCGATCTATCAGTGCATTTTGTTATTATCAATCAATGGACTAACCGATATGTAACCCCCAACGTGCGCTAAGCTTACTTTGATGAATATGTTGGCCATGTTCAGTTCGGGCTAACGCAAGGAACCAAATAACGCAACACACTGGAAAGTAATACAATATGTGCTCGCTGACTGTTCATACAGTTGTACTTGTACCATTGAACCTGGTTCGCAGGGAGGGAGAGGGGGAGAGACAAGGGTCATCACTACACTCTGACTGATGTCAAATCACCCACACTATGAATCATAGTGTGGGTGATCATAGTCTATGATATACGTGCCATAACCTACTCTCTGTACAACTAATACAGAACAATTTGATAATAATAATAATAATAATAATAATAAATACAAACAAACAAACAAACACATTATTTGATTTCAGTTCAATTCATGAGGTGTTTTCCATTAGTAAACAAGTAAATAAAAAAACGCATCATTTCACTATTAGAGTAAAGCAACAAGTGATGTAGATGTGAATAACTATAAGAAAGCCGACGTTTTACCCGTTCATTTACTATACAAATATCGATTAGCAATACATTTAATTTTAAGCACGAATTCCAAATACCTTTTCGGCATATGCTGTAATGATCAGATACCAAACGTTACATCCCTATGTGGTTTCCATGTACTCGAACAAACATGGTGGAAGGACACTCGAGGTCACTGTGCCAACAGTGCTTAACGAACTGCAGTTTGATTATAAAAAGATAAATTCATTGGGAAAGTTTAAGAGGGAACTAAAAGATTTGTACTTAAATAATATATGTTAAATAATAACACTCACTAAATTTCATGTTTACGCGTTTCTGGACCGTTCTGGGTCCCTTCGTCAGAACGACTGCGACTGACTTGAGTCGTTCTGACAAAGGGACACAGAACGGTCCAGAAACGGAAGTTTGGTGAGTATTACCGACGTGGCGGAACAACCCGTTGTGTTTTTAATGGAGGAGGAAAGCCAAGGAGGAAAGCCTTCGTATTTTAATATAAACAAATATGCTTTAGCGTGAATTAAACGTGATGATAACTCAAACAATGAGCCGTCATGAGTAATAAAGGAACGCATGCTTTTGTAATGTATTTCGCTATTTCCTGTGTAAGCTATTCGTGATCGTTAACCGGGTAGTAGGTCCGTTCCGCCACTGCCTTTTAGCTATCCACCGGTCCATCCGTCACCCAACCGTCTCCCGATGACACAGACCCGCTTCGGTCCGTGGGGACCAGTAGCTACCGGACACGGAACTGCGCTGGTAATTACCGGCAATCATTGCTGCATGGGCGCGGTACACTCGCACTAACATCCTCCGCGTTGTGACACATACATTGGCAACACCGCTTGTGGATACCCTCTAATACTTGCTACTTTCATGTAAAACTAACTAGTTGTTTGGGCGCGGTACACTCGCACTAACATCCTCCGCGTTGTGACACATACATTGGCAACACCGCTTGTGGATACCCTCTAATACTTGCTACTTTCATGTAAAAGTGACTAGTTGTTTTTTTATTTTTCCATAGACGAGGGGTTTTTAAATAATTTTTTCCCTCGTGTATACAATAGATTATTTTTATATATCACCAATATTATGTTCAGAAATAGATTTTTTAGTTTGAAAGTATAATGCTCGGGAGTTTCTGTGAATATTAAATGTACTCTTGATATTTATAAAATAAAGTATTTACTGGTATACTAATAAACCCTCCAATATTTCATATTAAAATAAATACATATTCCAAAATAGAACTTATTAAATCGTTTACCCGAAATTGAACAATGAAGATCGGTGAAAATCTAAGACATAAGTAATAATAAAAGTAGAAATAGATAATTAGGTAATAAATTATTACAGCCCAACAAACAAAGAATTTATATATTCCTTCTTTCCCTCGTGTATACAATAGATTATTTTTATATATCACCAATATTATGTTCAGAAATAGATTTTTTAGTTTGAAAGTATAATGCTCGGGAGTTTCTGTGAATATTAAATGTACTCTTGATATTTATAAAATAAAGTATTTACTGGTATACTAATAAACCCTCCAATATTTCATATTAAAATAAATACATATTCCAAAATAGAACTTATTAAATCGTTTACACGAAATTGAACAATGAAGATCGGTGAAAATCTAAGACATAAGTAATAATAAAAGTAGAAATAGATAATTAGGTAATAAATTATTACAGCCTAACAAACAAAGAATTTATATATTCCTTCTCGTTCACTTTGTATAAAATACTTTCCTTTATCACACTTTCGATTTAAAAAATAAATAAATTGTGCACTGAGAACATTAAGACATTCATCGAGCTCAAAGTCCCGACTGCCTGACAATTCTCAAAATACATTATTTTTAACGCGCACCTCAACTCTCTCTCTCCCCCCCCCCCCCCCCCCCCCCCCCTGTTTCAATGAAACTTGGATCCAAACTCCTAGTTTGTGGCTTGGCAATGTGGCTATTGACCCTCCCTCCTCTCTGCACGGGCCTAGTCTAGCTTATGAGGGAGGGATTCCTGACAGTTGAGTATTCGTCGTCGTTTGTGTTGTGTGACAAGCTCCCTCCTCCTCCTTCCATCGACAATTGCCGCCTAAACTAATGTTTATTGTCAAAGGAATAAAGAACCTAAAATAAAGAACAAAATCCAATTCGCCCATCCTTGTGAGAAATGTTTTCCTTTGCACCGACTCTGCTTGGCAAAAATCGCCACCGAAACTAATATTTCTTCCAATAGAATAAACACGCTTTCTCCTATACTAAAGAACAAAATAACAATTTGACCGCTTTCCCCCCACATTTTCATGAATTTTCCTTAAGCCACACTTTTCCAAATATAGAGTTCGTTTATGGTCCTGGGTTCCGCGGAGTTGACCATGTTTGGTGCCCTGGTATGCCCGACAAAGCAATTGACAACCAAATATGGGGTTTACTCTCCTAAATGTATTTTAATTAAACATGATTTCGAGCTCAAAATCTCGTAATGCCTATTGAAATGCCTCTTAATAAATCGAAGACAAGAGACTATATTTTGTTATATGTGAATGGAGAGCATTTTAACGTTTGATTTACAAGACATGGGATAATCAACAAAAAAGTATGGGAAATAAATTTAAAATTATTGGAAATGTGACCTTAGTGAGCCGGAGTATCGCTCTGCCACTTCCATTTGCCACCGTGGCTTGTAATAACGTGTTCTGACAGTCAAACAATCTTGGGTTCACTGGGCACTTGTGTAATTTTGGGTGATCATTGCCAACCCAACACACCAAAACATCGAGTACGGTTCTACCACGCTTACCAACAACCCGGCCGATTGCGGTGGGGAGTGGGGACGAATCCAGGTGTGATCGAGTTTCCAATGTTGGTAGTTGGTTTAATAATTATCACCAGCCAGTTCAGCTCAGAAACTTCAATGTTACCATCAAGCAGTAATTAAATTGAGTTAGGTTAATCGATCAGATGAGTCAAAATCAGAAACTAACGACGATATACAGCAATAAAATTACATAATCGAAATGTACATACACACACGTTATTTACTTATGTATGTATTTATTTATGTAGTTATTTATTTATTTATTTATTTATTTATTTATTAATGAGGTATTAATATACATACGAACCGCTCAGTAGTAATTAAATAAGGCAAAACTGAAAAAATAATATCTAAATTTGTTATTTAAATAATAATTGTATATGCTGTAACGATGGACATCAGTTGTTAGTGGTCAGATTCGTTACGATGCTCTCCCAAACCTCCACTTGTTGTACGATGGTCGAGGAACACAAAGTTTAGTTGATGAACACTGCCACAGGGCACGGCAAGCAATGTTGGGGCTCCATTCATTGAAGCCAGTCATTGAAAACACACCTGGCCCCAACCAGACCACGTGATTTCATTCAATCATCCACCCAGGTGCGACCTTGACTTTCGGCTCCCCCGTACTTTCACGCTCTGTGTCTACCGAGCATCAACGAACCCTAGCAAAGACGATGGTTTCACATTTCACAGGATTCAAACGTACAGTAGCATTCTTCACTCTTGTTTAGTTCACAAATTACAACAATGTCACAGGGATGCAACGTTAAAAAACCAAACATTTCGATTTCACAGAAAACAACTGCAGCCAGTGGCGTATCCAGGAATTGGGAAAGGGGGGGGGGTTTCAACCCATATTATAGAGAGTGGAGCCGAAACACAATTGGGGTTCCGGGGGGCTTGCCCGCCGAAAAAATGCTCGTCAAGGTAATTTTAGTGCAAATCTGTGCGTTTTACAGCGGCCAACTGAAACAAGATTACTCAGTTTCTGGCAACACATTTTTTCCTTAGCACCGCTAATAAAAGGAACCTCAATCAATAATTTGCATATTTTTCGTATTGATTTTGCTTTTAATTACAATAATATACAATAATTATAAAGTAAAACATCTGTCTATTGAAATTCTGTCTATTGAAATACTGTCTATTGAAATGTAAAAGGTCATTTTCCATGTTTCCTTTGCTAAAGGGGGGGGTTTTGTCCCCCCCCTCCCCCCCGTGTATACGCCACTGACTGCAGCACTCGCTTTCTATTGATGAATATTTTCGGTACAACTGCACAATAAAGGTGTATGCATAAGGAGCATAGAGTTGTGCTAGTCAGAGCTATAGTAGCCAGCGCTGGCACACTTTAATACACTTACTGTACGGAGTGGCTATTAGGACGATGCGTGTGACTGTGAATAGTACTTTCACGTTCGAAAGCGTGGAGCACTTTTAAATGTTTTGAGTCAAGTCGATCATTATAATATCCAGTTGACACGGTAAACAGACCTTAACAACAATAAACCTGTCAACCCGTAACCTATTACTTATATCATTGCTGAGCGCTCTCATATAGACTACTCAGTACTCACAATTATTAGTTTCTGTTATAGTTAGGGAAAGTGAGTATGGAACTTAGTTAATTGATTGAGGTTGGGGGGGGGGGGGGGGTAGGTATTGTAGACATAAGTGTCATAGCATTCACTGAGATTTTGCATGGTTAACATTAGTTGAGAAAATTAGTATTTCATATACCTCCCTGCTCAACTAACCTCCTTTTGACCACACTGCGTTTAAAAATATATATTATGGAAATATGTTAGCTTCAAACTTAACTAATTTTAGTTTTTTTCTGTATGGATACAACCTAGAGTCATAACTTCTTAGAAGACTACCTTGGGCACAGATTTGTTATCTGTGCGTTGGACCTTCAAAATGTTGTTATATAGGAATCTCCAATACCAACATTTTGGGTAGTAATTGTTTTTCTATCATGCTACTAATGCGTGGATTGGTTTGAAACACGACTTCATTATTTCTTGTATATTCTACCAATCTTTTTGTTCATATCCATTACAAAATACAAATACAATGCATATCCTGGATTCTTTGCATGTATTCCAATCTTCGTCTACCTCTGCTATTATGCCCTTCGACTAACCCTTCTGTTATATTCTTTAGTATTTATTCGTGCCTCAAAATATCTCCAACTAAAGTTACTAAACGAACCGTCCGCGCTTCATTTAACTTTCCTATAAACTTCTTCTTTCTTTTGCTCCTTCAAAAATCAGGAAGTTACAGTAAGTATAATTTAAACCAGACATTTCCGATAAATAATATTCAAACTCTGAATTGCATAATGTAACGAAATGTTTAATTGCGGTCTTTGCCTATAGCGTGATTATGAGAGCCTAATGAGTGTATTTTGGGCCACTAAACGTGTGCATGCATGTCGAGGCGCGACTGACTCACTGCTGGAT
>OX246745.1:10567025-10618810 GCA_945910005.1 Isoperla grammatica
TGCGTGTGCGTGTGCGTGTGCGTGTGCGTGTGCGTGTGCGTGTGCGTGTGCGTGTGCGTGTGCGTATATACCCTCAAGATTGTCCAATAAAGAATAAAGATTCATTCATTCAATTCAATCATTCGTTCATTCATTCCTTCACTTATTCGTGACTGGATTCGGATTTTCGGGTTTCGGGTTCTACTCCCGGTTTCTTCTCACGTCTGTGTAGAGTGTAGACTGTGTGGCCTACGTGCTTCAATCATTCATTCATTCATTCATTCATTCATTCATTCATTCATTCATTCATTCATTCATTCATTCATTCATTCATTCACTTATTCGTGACCGGATTCGGATTTTCGGGTTTCGGGTTCTACTCCCGGTTTCTTCTCACGTCTGTGTAGAGTGTAGACTGTCTGGCCTACGTGTTTCAATCACTGATTCATTCACTCATTCATTCATTCATTCATTCATTCGTGACCGGATTCGGGTTTGCGTTTTTCGGATTTTCAGGTTTCGGGTTCTACTCCCTGTTTCTTCTCACGTCTGTGTAGAGTGTAGACTGTCTGGCCTACGTGTTCCAATCACTCATTCATCATTCAATCATTCATTCGTGACCGGATTCGGGTTTGCGTTTTTCGGATTTTCAGGTTTCGGGTTCTACTCCCGGTTTCTTCTCACGTCTGTGTAGAGTGTAGACTGTCTGGTCTACATGCTTCATTCAATCTATCATTCATTCATTCATTCATTCATTCGTGACCGGATTCGGGTTTGCGTTTTTCTGATTTTCGGGTTTCGGGTTCTAGTCCCGGTTTCTTCTCTCATGGGTGTAGTCTGTCAGTCTGTCTGTCAGTCTGTCAGTCTGTCTGGCCTACGTGCTCGTCTGATCGTACTGAAAGTCTCAGTGCACACCCTTGAGTCATCGGGCAAATATCTTCATGTCTGCTGGAATGTTGACCGTCATGCACTCGAGTGCAGTCATTGCGAGCTGAGCCTCCGACCTGGCTACAACTCCCCAAACATCGGTCCGCGGCGCGGGGGGAGGGGCGGGGGGGGGGGGGGTAGTACAACTTACAAAGTGCATTGTTGAAGAATATTACTTTTTATTTATGTGAAGTGACATTTTAAACAAACACAAATGTGTCGTAGTGTTTAATCGCGAAGTGTTTTCAAACTGGATGGACGTAGAGGGACGAACCCGATAAGGTAAGATGCGCATGGGGTGGGGGGGGGGGGGGGGGGAAGGGGGGAGGCTTACCCCCTCCCCCCTCCCCCCATTATAAGGTCAGAGGTGTAAGTATGTTAGTACATAACGAACATGGTCCGGTGTAATTGAATATGTTTTCGCTAAGTTGAAGTTTTTTTTAAGTTGATATCTTGAGGACGCTTATAGACATAGAGAAAGTGATTGTTACCCAAGATTTGTTTTTGAATCAGCTAAACAATTGAATGTTTAAACCTTCACGTATTACAATGGTCACTTTTATTATATCTGTGATCCATTAATTATACATTATTTAATTATGAACAGAATAAACAATCGTAAAAATGTCAACGTTTTGAAAGTTTTTGAATTCATTTTTTAGCCGATTTAAAACGAAATCTCGGGTACGAACCATCTAACACAATTGTCTTGGCCATTAGGATGGTTCTATTTAAAAAATGTATCATACGTGTATATTACTAATTAGTAAATTAGTAAATTACTAATGCAAACCATAAAGATTAGAGATAAAATAAAAGTGAAAACTATACAGCCTTGATCTCAGCGTGCTAAGCATGATCCATGCTAACTGCTAACAATGATCCGTGCTATAGTCGTAGACCCCAAACAGACATCCAAACCCTTCCAACCAAAGGCGATTATTTGACAAAAGAGCAACCACTTAGGAGATGTTATTTCGCTGCCGGATGGCATTTTCCGATGTTGCCAAGTCGATGTCGTTACAGGTGTATTTTCAAACTTTCTTTCAAAGGTGGATTGGGGGAGTGACAATGAGCATTCAAATCTATCTCAATAGTGGTCATCATCTAAAAAAAAAAACATTTCAAGTATTGGCAACTGTGTAAGGGATGGTCAGTCAGGTAGAGGAGACAGACCCACTTATTCCGCACGGGCGATTTGGGTTAGGATGCTCGTCTGGGGTCTACGACTATAACTGCTAAGCATGATCCATGCTAACAGCTAAGCATGATCCGTGCTAACTGCTAAGCATGATCCGTGCTAACTGCTAAGCATGATCCATGCTAACAGCTAAGCATGATCCGTGCTAACTGCTAAGCATGATCCATGCTAACTGCTAAGCATGATTTATGCTAACTGTTAAGCGCACTCGTTACCTAGTAGACCACGACCGCTGTTGACAACGACGATGTTAATTGTTGTCTCTATTGTTTCGTCGCAAATCAAAATACTAAAAAAAAAGAATCGCTTCAATCGTTTTTCTGATTTTGAATATGATTTGATAATTCACTTGAGGGTAATCCTCGAGGAGAGCGGGACACTTCGGTTCCCAGCGATGTCAAATGCTACACATTAAAAATTGCAACAATAAAATGTAGATCACGCATAGACATGAGGAAACCCATTAAGAAATTGGGGAAATGTAGTGTGATCTACATACATCTTCTTGTTTTATTGCAATATAAATGTGTGTTGTTTTTTACTACAAAAGTGGGGGGTTTGGGGACAATAGTCCCACCAAGAAAAAATAAATAAACCTTCACATTATATCAATACTATGATTGCAGTGAGTGGGTACTTTTAAATTACATGCTGCCGTATACTTTTACAAAAATTTGAGTTTTTGGTGTGTCCCGCTGTCCTCTAGATGTACCCATTGTTGAAATATGTTATTTCATTTACACCTAGAATAAAGACATATTTACGACTAAAAATAAGCTAGTATTCGCATGTTTGGTTTAGAGCGCCATCTTTGTTTTATGGCTAGGATCACCAATAGTAATCCCGAACACTTCTGAAATTTGGGCGAGAAGGGATGTGAGAGCCTGCGATTTTACAGGATCGGTATCCAGAACAGTGGTTTCCAAACTTCGTACACATTTAACCCCCTGATTAGTCTGGGTGTAACCGTCTAACACCCCCTTCCACTTTAAAGTAAAACAAAGTAACAGTATACAACGTCTTTGTTTATTTGGTATGACGATATCAGAGCTCTGTATAGTTTGGTATGGTAGACAATAGTTTCAGCATGTCAGTTCTTTGTATAGTGTTTATAGTGTTTACTGTTGTTGGAGGTAGAAATGTATTTTGTTTTGCGGAGTAATAATAAGGACATCTTTGACAAACGTAGACACTAATATATTGTATTTGTATTTATTGAAATTTACCCGTCCGAAAGCGGGAAAGCCAATGTAGGGCACAAATTGCCCTCTGTAACCATAGGCCTTTACAGGATTGGACTAAACAATTAGAGTTAAATAAATATTAACTAATAACATAAAGTGTCAAAAAGGGTTTCAAATCGTAAGAACATACTAAAAGGTTCCAAAAACAAAAAACACTAATATAACTACATTTTGAGTTATGCTGTAATATTTCACGTGAACAATCATAGCTACCCCTATAGAGGTATGGTTTGAGAACCAGTTATTGGACTGGGCACATAACCCGTCAACTGACAATCTAGGGAACGATCACTCCAAACTTCATTCAAAAAGCTCTGGTTTCAATAGAATTCGATTTCAGTTTTATACATATTTAAGCAACACGACTGTTTACTTTATTTCAAACAGAGATAACATTTCAGACCGTATAACATATTTCTGTTGGGAGGATCTGGTGCGGTACTGATACATGCTTTTACGAGGTTTAAAATGCTATGGGTTACATATTTTCCGCTGGGAATTGTTTTTGCATAGAGAAAAGTGAAAAGCAGGCTCCACTAATGTACGGACATGGGGATAAAAAGCTGCTAGTCTATTTGCTCTTTGGATATATACTCTGGCCCTTCACTGTAGCTTCTCGCAGGCAACTGTCTCGCATGGGAGTTGTTCAGTCCATTTGCGGTCAGGCTAAGCGAGTCGACGCGTCAGAAATAAGCCGGCAGGCAATTCAATCCCAGTCGCAAAGGGAGAATCTGGCACCTTTCGTTCGGGGCGTTGGATTAAATGTCGAAATATAAGTGAGTGGTCAAGTTTTGTATTATACTTAGATATACCCCTGCAATGACCACAGTAAATAACATGAGCACAAGAACACGGCAGAATATAATCACACGGTATAGAAACATGCAAGATTTTAAAATGGCCGTCTATAAAATATGAAGCTTGTGTTTTACGCAATGTAAAAAAAAAAAAAAAAAAAAAAACGCGTACAGCATGAGTGACTGAAAATTACGTTCACAGCACAAGCGAAGAGGAGTAATGCGTAGCGTAAAAACACAAGACGAAAAGCGAAAGGCTTAGATGAAGAGTTGAGTCACATCATCACATGTTGGATGTTAGGCTGATGTTTGTTTCGCGCGTTCCTCTTGGCAAACTTGGGCAGAGAAACGTCAATACAATCAAAAGCGATGCGACCGGATAGAAAGTATTATTTATCTCCTGCATATTTGCATGTTTCCCGTTAGGGGTTGGTGGTGATACTGTGAACACGCACACACACACACACACACACACACACACACACACACACACACACACACACACACACACACATTCCTACACACAGGCAGACGCACACGCACACGCACACGCACACGCACACGCACACGCACACGCACACGCACACGCACACGCACACGCACACGCACACGCACACGCACACGCACACGCACACGCACACGCACACGCACACGCACACGCACACGCACACGCACACGCACACGCACACGCACACGCACACGCACACGCACACGCATATTTAACTAGGCATTACAAAATGGCAGGAGCCTTCAAAACCTAACAAGATCTTGTTAGTCACACTTATAAATCTCGTGATAATTAAATGTGTTATTATGGAAGGTAGTTACAGATTAACAAGAGTTTCATACACTTCTCTCTGTTCAGTTCAGGTGTAGTGTATAGCACGCTTCACTCACCTGGAGGTTTACGGACACGGGCGTTACTAACCGGATTAACTATGCTCGAGCAATGCAGGTAATCGCCCATTTGTTCTCGGTAGCCACGCAGATAAATATTAACGCTCTATTATCATCAAAGCGAGAGGATGAGAGATAAATATAAAGCGATAAAGTAAGCCAAAGCAAGTGCAAGTGCTATTTTATTAACGAAACTACGCACTTGAAGACGATTTTTTGTTCCCTTCACATCATGAAGTGAAATCGTTTCAGCTAGTCAGAAATAAATCAAGATAACTTCTTGCCAGTGTAATAGATACCTTTCCCTGGTCTAATATATTGAAATTGGTATTGGGGGCAATTTTTCGAATTCTGAGATAGTTTAGGGGAAATCGATATCTTTGGCAGGCACAAAGTACACATGGGAAAATGCCTTTACACTCTTTCATCGTTTAATACGTCAACTATAATTATATCTATTTTCATTTTCTTGTCAGCAATGTTATAATATATTTTGTACAGTGATATCTATTCCTCACCTTCCACACATACGTTTGGCTCAGTTTAGTTCTATCGCTATATTCAACTATAATTTTGGGCGTGGAAACATGAAAATCAACTACCAATTAGTATAATCGATGAATGAGACGATTTACTTAAACATAAGTTAAATAATTTTTATTTTATTTCAAAATGAATCCATAAGATATATATTATTTCAACCAGACTAAATAATCGTATGCGAAAAGATAGCCATGTAATTTTTGTTTTAAAGTAGCTAAGCGAGCTAAACCGTATAGGTGTATTCACATTGAAACTTACAGCATCCACATTGTTAAAAAAAGAAACAATATTATGTTTGGTAATGATTACGTAATAAACAATGATTTGTGATTATTTTCTTTGTTGTAATAGGATTTAAATACAAACGCTGTTCATTAATTTTTTTTGCCAACATTAATCCAGTATTTCTGTTATCTTCTCAAATGTCTGAACTGATCATAAATCGATAAAGCGTTATCGATTTTCTACAAAATGGTCAGACCAGGACGCCAGAATGACATTAGTCAATTCAATCAACTTGCCATTTATTGTGTCGCCTGGATAATGTAAACACATCCCTGACCTTCCATTACAAACTTCTTTTCACTCCCTTCTAGAGTAAGTAAACACATTTAAAACTTGCAAATGAAAGAGTATTCTATCCTATGGGACGCTTATTCAAGTTTTAACTAAACAAGTTCATTTGCGCAACGTTATTTATTTCTTAAGCGAATGGTTGGATTAATGCAGGGTGTATTTAAAAGTGACACATTAATATTCTCGTAGCGCAGGATGGGAGTTCACATTTACAAGTCTAAAAAGCATAGAGGATGAACCCTAACCATTGATTTAACCGTCTCTGGAGATAAAGCTGCTCTTTTGAAAATGTTCCAGAGACGCTTCCAATTAAGACAAATATTTTACTGAAATAAGAATAAAGAGCGAGATCAATGCACATTATACAACAACTCTGTCTCGTTAGAATAAATTCGGCCGCTTCGATCTCGAATGTAGGTCGCAATACCCAGTCAGTCAGTCGTCTTCGCTCTCCATAATGCTTTAATACCATCACACGCTTGGTGCAGAAACAGTATTCGTTTCCCTCCTTCCCACTTCTACTTGTTTCTACTTTCCTACACCAGGGTCTTCTAAATTGAATTCCCAATGATTAAAAGGCAATCGTAGCACACAACCCTAGACACGGCTATTTATTTATCACTCACAGGCAACCATGGTGCCCTGGCGCTAGAGCCAGAGGCCGATTCATCAACCCGACAGACAGTCTAGTGATACGCGCAAGAGAGAAGGATGTGTTAAATTGCGCTAACAACACAACCTAGGAAATACCTAAACCACATACTATCTCAGAGAGTTTGGCGGATATGGTGACGGGGTTCATATTTCAGTGCCGGGAAGGCCAGACCGCATACAGGCGGATCCCACCTCGCCGAATCAATCAAATGGAATTGGAAGGAATAGAGAAACGAGTTAACTGCACCAATGTTACATTAACATGTGAGACACAAACTTGTGAGTGGTGAAACCAATTTAACACCAATTCCATAAGGTTGTTTATTGCGTCAAGTTGCGGTGACATACGGAGAATATCATGTAGTATATCTAACATGCAATCCGCATGCTGGAGCACTTTATTCCCAATGTCTTCACACATATATCACGGAGTGTCGGGGAACGAGCTGCATATTGCGTCTCACACTGTAATGCGCATTCTACACCGTGGAAAACGTTATTCGTTCAGGGAGAATGTTTTGTTTACTTAAACAATACAAAGCACTGTGCAGAGTTGTGTAGCTTTTTGTAACATTAAAGCAATTTATTTGTCAATAACAACTATTTATGTAGCAGACGATTTCCTTGGGTAATTGATGATGTATTACCTCGATGTGCAGAAGCCCCGCTGTGATTTGTTAGTAAATGCAAATGGGAAATATTGTTTTTCACGAAACGATTCAGGGATTAAAAAATAAAATAAAACATAGTTCTGGAATTACTTTCAACCCTTGTAGCTTTTGATTTTCGTGAAAAAAGTCCTGAGGGTTTTTGAAGCAAATACTGTTAATACTACTACTTTAAAGATCGCAGATCAATGAAAAGTATTACATACCAACCAACATCTACGTATTAAATCAAAGACGGGTCTTGAGCAAAATCAATCCAATTCCTTTGAAAGATTGACAACAATAGAGTGTTGTAACACCCGGTGGATCACAGATCACATTCACATGGTGATGTCTTCTGACCTTACGCTGGGCGGAGATCCGCTTCCAGTCCCTTATGATCATGTTATTCACGTCGTATTAAATAAAATTAAGATAAGTCGAGGTTCCCGGATCCATATACCCCCCCCCCCCCCCCCCCCCCACCCTCCCACCCAACCGACGTTTCACCAGTCGTAACTCCGATCTTAACGGTGTCATATCCCGTCTCCTCACAAGTGGCCTACTAAAGTAAAGTCTCGGATCGACAGAAGGATTGACTGTATGCAGGGTGGACTCTGAAAAACTGGGGCATCTATTCTAAGGCGACAGGACCCGGATTGCACAACTTGGTGATTTACGTCGCTCAGGATTCGTTTATCTTGCTTTGCGTGATTCTTAAGTCGCTTTAGTCCACGCACGCGCGCACGCACACGTACACACACACATACATACACACATACACAATACACATGCACATGCACACATATATAATTGTGTTATTGAGAGTTATACTTATCCATATAGCTTGCGGAACTACCACTTTCGGCCTGTTAAGATTGCTTAAAAATGTGTGTAGATTGTCCCAAATGTAAATGAAAGTCTGTCATCCTGTAGAGGATTTAGTGCTCTTTCTTATGAATGTTTCTTTGTTCCAATCAATATTTCCATTTTTCAGATGTTCCTAATTATACCTATTGTAATGTGATGTTGCTGGACACCTTCCACACCTAATTAAGAAAATCTACAAAACGGAAATATGTATTGGAATAAAAAAAACATTCATAAGAAAGAGCTCTAAATTTTCTGTAGGATTATATATTTTGATTTTCTTTTGGGACAATTTAAAACCACTTTAAAGAAATTGTAACATACCAAAATTGAATGTTCTGCAAGGTATGTGAACATACAGCCTTAACAATATTATGGAGTTCATTATTGAATGTCTTCCGCGTAACAAATCGACATCACTCACGTAAATATAGCTGGATAACAGGGCAGCGAACCCAAAATCATGTTTTTACTGTACCGAACTGAATCAAGAACTTTTTGAAGCGGCATGAATTGTTACGGAAACGAAAACCAATACATACATCTAGAATAAGAAGACGAATGCTTAAAAGATCCAGCCAGCCCCTCTGGGACCCGAACACAGATCTTCGGCTTGCCGGGCAAACACCCGAACTATACGTTGATTCGACCATGGATCTCGAAGAAGCGTGATACGTAGAAAAGAGTGCAACACACACGCACACGCACACGCACACGCACACGCACACGCACACGCACACGCACACGCACACGCACACGCACACGTCCTTTATCTGATCGTGTTTTACGGTAAAAATAAACATTGTGTTAGGGATGCCCTGGCATTAACTTAGCTGATAAAAGTGTAAGAATTATTCTTGGGGGGACGTTACTGTATTTTACCGTGTTATCTACTATAGACCAGTATATTATGAAGTATATATGTGTAAGCTTATTTCACATTAATCGTCTATGGTACTGGCAGGTATAAGAGCAATACTGCAGCCAGCAACTTCAACATTAAACTTCAACTATTGAAAATCTTGAACAGATGTTGGAATTACGTTAAAATCAATCCGACATTAGCAAGTGAACTTTATGTGTGTGAACACAAACTCGCGTTAGATCGCGAATTGTTACTAAGCACGAAACTTTCGTCTGTAAAACTGGAAAATTCACTGCTAAAACAGCTTTTTTTTTTTTTTTTTTAGAAATACTTTTCGTGATTGGTTTATCTATAGGGACACAAATCGATTGAATCGTTTCCATATTATGGGACTGCCATAAAAGTAAATTGACCCCGGCTTTAGTTACGGCTTGTTAAATAGAAGGGAGCGCCACGAGTCGAAGGTTATAGAAAGAACAGGAGATGGTTCTAGTCGCAGCTGACAAATCAAATGAAAATCCCATTCACAATGAGCTTCCCGTGTATTCATGCGTTCAGGGGTTACGACTGTTTTGTAGCTTCCTCAATAAGGCACATGCATAACTATACTATCTTTCTCAAAGGAGATAAAGGAGCAATAATGGATGCCTCCTGGCCCTCCGCCCCGAGAGTTGAGGGGGGCTGCGGGAGGGGGGGACGTCTTGTTGAACGCTTCACGAACAAGTATCGCTCGTGAACAGTTTCTACGGTGGCTCAAAGATTCATCAAGGAGTCTATACTCTTAGTGCGAACCAGACATCAATAGTCGCCTACTCGTGAAGTATGCGATACAAAACGATGGACACAAAACTTGTATGATTATTATTTGTCGACTATCGAAACCGACTACCGGCTGTCGAAACCAATCGTACGTAAACCCACCTTTATTCGCGAGTTGTCAGTTTGATTCCAGCCACCGTCAATCGTAACTGGTTTTCTTCTCCGATGTTTTCCTCAGCCAAGGCAAATACTGGTACTGGTATTGAATCCTACCGAGGAGCAATGTTGCTCGTACCTCCAACTCACACGAACGATGCACCAACTAGAACGGAAGACGGAAGTTTTATGCAACTCCCGATCCTCCAGACTCCTCCATTTAAAGTTGCAGCATCTTGAATAGGAATGGAAGTTACTTAGCTCTTGACTTAATTGGCCCGGCCACCATTAGCTTCTGCGGAGAGCCTGTTATTCTCATAAGCCTGATTTGGATTGTAAGGCTGGCTTCACGTCTCGGAATCTACTTGAGTGTAATTAACGTCACCAATACGAGCAAGGTATGACGTCGCATCATCTTAAGTGGCAGCCATTATTCAAGGGAGCCATTTTGTTTTTAACGCAACTCGAGGGAAACTTGAAGATATAGTATACAACGTTTATGTATATAGACGGTAAATGCATACTTGCAAATTTTTATTCGGTTGAACACTGGAGATAGTTTTCTTTTGTTTCCATCTGATTCAAATTTCACAGAAAGTTTTTTTTTGTTTAGAATTTTTACATTTTTATTTTGAACACACGAATTTATTCGGAAATATGCCGTAGGTCTATATTGCGCTAACAAACGTTAGTTAACTTCTTGTATTGCGTGTTAACTTAAAAATGTAGTTGTTCTGCTTAGCACTCGTCGGGTACGTAAAGCGACTACCGCATCTTAAAACAACGGGTTATATTGTGAATTGCCGAAACTAAAAACAACCCGAATGGGAATCGAACCCAGATCTGACAATCTGCCATCTGCCACCTACAAGATTGATTCTTGAATAAATACGTACTTGAAGATGATTTATGTTTCAGATGATAATGCAATAAAATGTCTGGAGAGTGTATACAACTAACTTATATCTGCTGGGCTTGGGGTCAGTTTGAGTGGTTTTCAAACCGCTAGTGACGTCACTGTATTGGTATTGACTTCACTGTTCACTCCTGGACAAGGCGCTATACAAGGAACTGTTGGCTACAGACTGACTATGGGTGTAGGACTGTGGGGTACTAGTCCGATCCAGTATAGAGCCAGTTAACAGTAGGAGTATTTTATGTAAGTGCATTTACCAGATACCCTTCACGCTACATGATCGAGGAAACAACATTGCGAGTTCAAGTGTATCAACCAACGCCTTTAATAATAGTTATTCTATTTGAAACTGTAGTGGATGATTCGTGAATTCCACTTATCCATTTACCGTGCGGGATTCGAACACACGTCTTTTGATTCTATTATGTAGCTTGGACTATAGCACACAAACCAAAGACCAAAGACGTTGAAAGTGTTATTTCTGATGAGCAAGATGCTCAAGGAAGCTGTAGCAATGATTGCAAATAGAAGGACGCTTGATGCTCCGCTTGAGTGAATCAGAAATACGTTATCCGCTTACCTTGCTTTCCTCATTTTATCTGAATAGTTAACATTGCTTAAATGCTCTAATTCCGAACATTACATTAATTATTTTGACTACAGAGCATCAAAAGCTATGCAATGAATAGATTCGTAGCATAACGTCTATATTCTCCCAAAATATAAGTTTAGGTTTCGTTCTTCGCAAGAAATCGTATACC
Organism: Isoperla grammatica; assembly: GCA_945910005.1. Lineage (NCBI taxonomy): Eukaryota > Metazoa > Arthropoda > Insecta > Plecoptera > Perlodidae > Isoperla > Isoperla grammatica. The sequence continues at coordinate 10,578,818 of OX246745.1, forward strand.
ATCGCCTTTTGTGTTGTTATCTTATCCGCATCGTGCAAAAAAGGGTACCCGTAAAGTCGACCTGCAGAAACTCGACAGTAGATAACCCCTAACACGTGTATTGATAGCGCGTTATCTTATCGCCTTTACCGCCAAAGGTATCGCGCCTACTGTTGGAGTTTCTGCACCAGAGATAGATAGCGGCTTCTATTTACTTCCGTGTTGATGAGTTTCTGCAGGTCGACATTCTGCGTTCCCTGCAAAAAATTATTAACAACAAGATGTGTTCCTAGTTTAGAGGTTGTATATACATCATTGTAAATCACAGCCTAAGACTCTGCAGATACTGAAAGCAGTTGAGCGGGGCTTCGTGGATCCTTGGAGAGCGACATCCACTGCAAATCCAATATGTTCGGTTTAGTTTATGTCCATCCGGCTCACATTTGTTAAACATCGCGGGTTTATTTGCGGATATCGAGCTGTGTTTAGTGGTTTTCTCCCCCTGCTGCAGCGATCTTAGCCGGGCACAACGTCGTCGCATAAAACATTATAACAACGAAGACCCCTGGCAGCATTTATTACCGAAACTTATCTCTGAATTACTACCGTAGCGGTTTTTTCTGCAGCTCTAAGAAGTTTCTTGAAATTCATCACAAAATGTAATACATGAGATTATCCTGATGGTTTTAGCAGACTACTTTTGTTTTCAAGTAGCGTTCCACTTGAGAAGACGCAGAATTAGAGGGAAGTTTGATTGCGGGCGGCATTGCCCCATTAGGGGGAGAGAGATGAGCGAACGAGGAAAGAACAGGGAGAAGAGGCCAAAAATGGATTATGACAAATGGTCGGCGGAGAGAGACAATGTGTTTATGTAGGAACTTGTGCTCAACTTTTCCTCTCAACTTTCTCGGTTCCGTCTTTTAAAGGTATGTATTAAGAATGGAGGGGAGGGGGAAATGAAACATAAGGTTGGATTATCGATATCACGGGGATAATTTCGGTATCGTTATCGATATTACCGAAAAAATCCCATTTGAAATTCCCCCCTTCCCCCACCACTGGAACGGTGGAGGGCATTGTAATGTGTAACGACATACGAGGAAAAAAACTTAAAAGATTTCAAGTTTATAATAAAGATTAACTTGAAATTCTGTTACAATTTAATCACAATCGATTGCAGCATGTCTAGTTTTCTGAAACAATGGACAATAATACCAAAGTTAGGGTGACCCGCAGCAGTGACAATGTAGCACAGTCTTGTATTGTATTGTATTGTATTCTATTGTATTGTATTGTAATGTATTGTATTGTGATAAGCTCGTACATGCGCAGTTGATTGTGCTGACGGGACGGGAGGGAGCTGGGAGCGAGTTCTTACTGTCGCCATTCCCTGATGACGGCGGAGTGGGTTGCGAGTTGAATGCGATCAGCTGGGCAACGATTTCTGCGCGGCAAATTCAAATGTTGAAATTAAAATCAGGAAAAATAAAATATTATTTTTTATTATTTTTCGATATTTTGATATGTATACATGTCGATATATTTCCCCATACCTTGTTTATATATGCTTACAAGAAGTTTGACAGAAATATATATATATGTTGAGACGTAAATTTTCTTAGACAAACTGAGATGTTGGAGGGGGTTTTTGGGTATTAGTCCACGTTTTGTGAGGAGGTTGTTTTTTTACATACCTTCTTTCACAACGTTTCGCCGACAAATGTTGCGGCATCATCAGGTGACAGGTCCGGGTCGCGTGTGTTGTCGTCGCGAACGCCTCGAGTCGAGCCCAGGCGTTCGCGACGACAACACACGCGACCCGGACCTGTCACCTGATGATGCCGCAACATTTGTCGGCGAAACGTTGTGAAAGAAGGTATGTAAAAAAACAACCTCCTCACAAAACGTGGACTAATACCCAAAAACCCCCTCCAACATATATATATATGATTGTGCTGACGGGACGGGAGGGAGCTGGGAGCGAGTTCTTACTGTCGCCATTCCCTGATGACGGCGGAGTGGGTTGCGAGTTGAATGCGATCAGCTGGGCAACGATTTCTGCGCGGCAAATTCAAATGTTGAAATTAAAATCAGGAAAAATAAAATATTATTTTTTATTATTTTTCGATATTTTGATATGTATACATGTCGATATATTTCCCCATACCTTGTTTATATATGCTTACAAGAAGTTTGACAGAAATATATATATATGTTGAGACGTAAATTTTCTTAGACAAACTGAGATGTTGGAGGGGGTTTTTGGGTATTAGTCCACGTTTTGTGAGGAGGTTGTTTTTTTACATACCTTCTTTCACAACGTTTCGCCGACAAATGTTGCGGCATCATCAGGTGACAGGTCCGGGTCGCGTGTGTTGTCGTCGCGAACGCCTCGAGTCGAGCCCAGGCGTTCGCGACGACAACACACGCGACCCGGACCTGTCACCTGATGATGCCGCAACATTTGTCGGCGAAACGTTGTGAAAGAAGGTATGTAAAAAAACAACCTCCTCACAAAACGTGGACTAATACCCAAAAACCCCCTCCAACATATATATATATATATATATATATATATATATATATATATGTTCTTTATTAGCTGCTACCTTCAGAAATTAAAAAAAATCTTCCCTCAATTAAAATGCGACATACATGAAACGCCCTAAGAATGTGTATTCATTTCCAGTTGCAAAACTTGTCATCTCACAACTTGAATTGCCTATTACACCCAACGCTGAGCACAGGTATAAGTGCCACCAGTCAAAGACTACACTCATTATAAGATTAAGGTAGTTGCTCAAAATGTCGTCGCTGTGCAGCCTGGAAGGAATTAAACAGGAGATAGGTTATTATGTTTCTTGTGTAGTTTGAGAAGCAAAATGTTAGAGTGTGTAATGAAAACATGCAAATGAGCCATGTCACTCTAATATCATGGAATGAATGAGGCGGCCCCGTCTAATGAGAAACATGTCTGCACAATACAATTCTGCTTTCAACCTTGCTTTAACTAAACACGGTCATGCATGCTTGACAAACAAAGAAATGCATTTGTATAGCTACTAGCTAGCATATTTTGTAATGGTTAATAAAAATAATATTAAGTCGTCGGAGGTGGAACGGTAACGTGACATTTGTTGCCCGCTGGCTGGCTTTCTTGCGTGTACGAGGTCTAGAGTGGTTCAGGTTAAGCTGTGGTTTACTGTATTAATTATACATGTTGGTAAAGCTATAGTTAATCTTACTCTCCGTTTAATAAGCCATCTTCGGTGGCTCAGACGTCTGGGCTATGGGTACTGGCTACTGGCCGTGGGGGGTGGGGTTGGGGGGGTGGGGTTGCAACACCGTCACGGGTTCAAATGCTATATAATGCAAAGAGGGGTTTAAAATTATATTTTTACTTACTGAAAGTATTGACTAGAACACTGCGGTTATAGAGACATAATTATAGTAACAAATTCCTTTTTTTTATTACATATATATATATATATATGACTGGGAGTCAGGAGCCCATGTGCACAAGTGCTACGAACTGTCTCACAGTCGTTGAGTCTCATACGCTGCCTCCACCGGGCATGATTTAAATTAACATTATTTTAGGAACAATAAGGTATGTTCATTGTTCACCCCTTCCTAGTCAAGAAATACTACAAAAATAATAATAACAAAAGGAAATCATAACACACAGTCGGTAAACTTGTATACAAATATGCTTTCAGTAATCTTTCTAATATTTACAAATCGGTAGCTTCTGTCTGTGCGTGAGAACAAATAGCAGCCGAACATCGATATTTGTGTTACATTCCCCGCTGTGCAACACGAGGGGTGAAACGTTTGACGCAACTTACGTATTTTGACGAACGATCGATCCTCTCGTAAATAACCGATGTCGTATTGACACAAACATCGTCTCTCCTCCCCCCCCCCCCCCCCCCCCCTACCGACGATGTCACCTGCCCTATGCGTGTATACTTATTTGCGTTTTTAGGATTCTATAGTCAAGGTAAGTGGGTGTGTACTATATCCGCAATAATGATTTATTAGGGGGCAGTAAATTATAACTGTAGGCTGGCCTAGGCCTAGGTTTACAGACTGGTGTGAGTCAAATACTATAATACTACATGTTACAATATTCTCATTCTAATTTGAGTCTTCCAATTATGTTTAGATTTATTTTCTAAATCTTCTAACATAAACAAATATGCATTGCAGGACTACGATGGTACTCCAAAACTGCCTGTTATGACGGACTAACAACTAGCAGACGTACACGCACACCCAAACGGCAAAGCAAACATGATATGTATACGAGCGAACTTTAGTGTTTAGAGATATGATAACTCTACAAGTGAACTATGTTCAAGGATGTATACATCTGGAAGGAAATATAGATCTGTAGCAACAAGAAGGCTACAAAAGTTTTATTCCTAGCTTAAAGTAACTACTGCGTTTGGAAAAATTTAGTTTTTTAAATGCCCGTAAAATAAAAATTTATTACCAGGGATTTAACTTTATAATTCGTTTTGTTCGTTTCGGTAAAAACTAAAAAGTAATTAAATGCCAAAAATTATCTACGAAAATAAAAAAGAATCACACAATAAATATAAAGTCACGACTGAGTATACATACTAAACGCGGCCCACGCATATGATAGTATAGTATGTTGGACTTAGGTGACATTACCTTACAAAAACTAATGTCAAAACCATGTTACTGGAAAATGAATTCTGTTAATGGCCAATATTCCAATGTCCCATTCTTTTTAACCTTGAGTTACCTTGTTTGGAACATGACAAATACCAATGGGAATGTACAATCGTAGATTGAACTGACAGTGACAGTTATACATTCATTTGCCAGTTTGCTTGGCCATTGAATAACAGGGGTATGTTGAATAAATACGATAGACTTTGTGCCCAACACTTGGGTTCTTGTTGTGAGGGTGATTGGGTGAGAGCTGATTACAGTGACTGACACACGCAGTGCCTCCAATGTGCTCCTAACTTCCCCCCCTCCCTCCCCCCTCCCCCCCTCCCCCCCCCCCCCCCCCTCCCCCTTCCCCACGAAGACTTCTCGTCATTAGAGATGACATACACGAGTGTTGTGTAGCGGATACGATTCGACTGAGTCTTCGAGTTACTCCTCCGACAACTATTTCGAGACATCGAACGAGAAAGATATCGAAGATGGGGGGTGCGCGTGCGACTTTTCATTTAATGAACGTTCAGCCAGTTTAATGGTAAGAATAACCGTTTATCAATTCACTCGTGAGTTGATGAAGCTAGATTTCGATTTCGACCTATATATTCGGCGAATCGCTGTTTTGGTAATGCGGTTGAGTTGAGAGCCAGTCTGACAATACATAGGCACTGGCATTTCTTTCGTGTCGTAGCCAAGTCGTGTAAATACAAAATTTTGAAAATAAGAGTGACAAAATATATTTACAATTATATTCTAAAACGACTGGACACAATGGGATATGATTAAATGAATGATACAATTTTGATAATATGTGAGCTTTTTGTAATTAAATCGCACGCAACCAACGTAAGCCTACAATATTAATGTGTCCTACTTTCTAAAGCGTTTACTGTAACTACACATGGCAATCAAATTATAATTTATGTTTTATTCATTTTTTCAAGATCATCTAAGCGACTAAAACCCCATTTAGCATTCGTATAAGCATTGAACCCAATCTTGATAATATGCACGTCTTCGCTTCCAGGGATGAGAAAAATGAATACCCCACAAACAACAAAACTGTCACCCTATTGGAGTTACCTTGAGGCTTGACACGTATACACTTCCTGTTGCTAGATTGTGATTAATTTAGTCTGGAACAACGAAAATATAATTAGGTGAGATAATTAAAAAAGGGGAGCACAAAACTGTTAATAACGGTTTCATTCGCTGTTAATCAATGATGCCACAACCTTTAATATTTTAGTGGAATTTAAGGAATAAAAATATTTTTCACGGAAAACATTGAATTCAACGAAACATTGATCACCGGTCACTATGGCAACCATTGTTTTACGAAGAATTCCATAGCTTGTTATAGTAACACATCCACCCATATAACGTGTTGTCTATTGATAAGTGACATCACAAGTAGTTACAAAATAACGTTGCGGAAAAGAAAAATTACAGAACTGTGTGTTTTCTGAAATAGAATACATTGTGTATGGTATTCATAGACAAAATGCTTATGTTTTCAAAGTTTTTGCATTCAGATTGGAGACACATACGATGTTTCTATTTTCTTTTCTTTTTTCTTACCAAAATCCCTTTAACATATTTTAAATCATTTACCAATTGCGGTGTTCATTAAACATTACTCAAACTAGAAACAACAATAGAAATGTGCTCGTACGTAGAAATGAGATAATCTGCATAACGGTAAATTATAACTCATCTTTGGATTTTATGTTGATGAATATTACCTAGCGACTTTTATGATCTTTTTCCCGTTGCTTTTATGCTTACTTTTCAAACTGAAAACATAAAATGGAGTATGTTTTTATTTATAAAGGTAGTCACTCACTAATTTAGTAGTATAAAAACTGAACATCACGATTATTCCCTATTGCTTCTGTATAGCAGCATAAAGAAATATTCGTTGAATAAGTCGAGCTCAGCAGGAGCTTTTAACAATGTAAAACCCTCAATTCCAAGGAAAAATACGCCGCACGAAACGATTCGGCGATGGGCACATAACACAATTCCCCGCAGGTGGTAAAATCAACTCCAAACAGCGACGGTGCTAAGTAGGCGGACTCGTATTGATCATCCATGTGCTATGATTGTCAGCCTGTCAGGCCTGCGCTCCCGAAACAACGTTATCTACATTAGAAATAATGAAAATCGAAGAAATTCGAGTGTTAAATTGAGATTTATGGTGGTTAATATAACTTGGCCGTGAATGATTTCCGTTTCACCGTCGAAGCGATGCACGTGAGTTGAGTGAAATGGTTCATGCAATGTCCGCAGGCGCACTCAGTCAACTCCAGACGACTACTCCAAGGGTGGCTAGTTCGTGACGCAGTGTCATCGCAGATACGCGAAGAGGGAAGGCATCTGATGATGGAAAAAAGTTATTTTTCGAAACGTCGGGCAGTGTTGGGTAAGTCGAACAATACTTTCTCGTCAACCACTCGCGTCAAACACCCCATCTCTGGCACTGAGCTGATGTATACTAGAAGCTGATTGCCGTTAGCTAATCTATCTCCCGCACTGAGATGTATACTAGAAGCTGATTGCCGTTAGCTAATCTATCTCCCGCACTGATAGTGATGTATACTAGAAGCTGATTGCCGTTAGCTAATCTATCTCCCGCACTGATAGTGATGTATACTAGAAGCTGATTGCCGTTAGCTAATCTATCTCCCGCACTGATAGTGATGTATACTAGAAGCTGATTGCCGTTAGCTAATCTATCTCCCGCACTGATAGTGATGTATACTAGAAGCTGATTGCCGTTAGCTAATCTATCTCCCGCACTGATAGTGATGTATACTAGAAGCTGATTGCCGTTAGCTAATCTATCTCCCGCACTGATAGTTATGTATACTAGAAGCTGATTGCCGTTAGCTAATCTATCTCTCGCACTGATAGTGATGTATACTAGAAGCTGATTGCCGTTAGCTAATCCATCTCTCGCACTGATAGTGATGTATACTAGAAGCTGATGGCCGTTAGCTAATCTATCTCCCGCACTGATAGTTATGTATACTAGAAGCTGATGGCCGTTAGCTAATCTATCTCCCGCACTGATAGTTATGTATACTAGAAGCTGATTGCCGTTAGCTAATCTATCTCCCGCACTGATAGTGATGTATACTAGAAGCTGATAGCGGCGCCGATCGAAGGGATAGCACACGGGACATGCAGGGCGGCCGTCGAAGAGAAGCGAGTCCGCCAAGAGAGACTTAGATTAATCAACAAGAAGTTCGTCCCAGGGGTCACATCTAGCACACTAGCACACTACCACTACCACGGGGATGGAACTTCCCCCACCCCACGAGAACAATCTCCTCCCCCCTCCCCCCACTTTCACATTCGTACAACTTGAAAAACTCGAACTTCGACCGTAGCTCATTTGATATTGCCCTCAAAGTGGCTCAACTTCCAAAATGTTTTACCAGTTCTCTTAGCCCGGCTCACGGATTATAGGCCTACTCACACTCAAGAACAAGCGCTAAATATCCACATTAGAACCCCAAACGCAAACGAAATAATTTACTGCCGTGAAATCAAGTGTGTTGTAAGCGGTCCCTAAAGATATCGGACGTCTGCAGCGCTAAGCCCTCACGCCACACAAATCAAAGCGACGGAGGCCACTTCCCAACTAAGCCATTTAGGGGAAGACCACGATAGCTTCATCTTAACAAGAGTTCATTAAAAGAAATGTTTTTTTTCCGGCGATGTTAACCAATGTGGAATAACAGGTGATACTTCGTCTTGATTATACACGCGGTTTATACACATACGCACAAACCGCGGAGCCCAATCATTTTCATCCGCATATATTCCGCTCCAGGGGTTTGAGAAGCGGGTGCATATAGCCACAATATTGGTTTTCAATTAAAATGTTCAATTGATCCCCACCGAATGAAAATAAGAGTAATCCGCGCTTTTATCACGCTTGGTAATTAATTCTTTTATTTCAATTGTTGTTTAACGAATTACTCAGACATGGTGGATGTAATGAAGTATCGACGCTACGCCAGTAATATTACGCACGTTAAAACCACCAGCAGAGCTCTTAATACAGGAGAACAAGCTCAAAAGTAAAACTCTGCTTTTTTATTGCTATATGTTACTTGATCTATTTTTAATTCTCATTTTCACTGTGGTCACTCTTTTCTGGCCTTCTTCGGGTGGTAATGGATTTTCTGTCCATTCTCCCCGCGCCCGTTTCGATCGAACTGGACAATGATAAATGGGGAAACAGACCTCGCTCTTCGAAGGGCTGTCCCCCCCCCCCTCCCCCCCCTTCCACCCCCTCGATGGTGATTAGTTCCTCAACATTACAACACTGCAGTCGAACAACTATTACGTGGGTTTCTTACAAATCAACAAGCCGGTGATTTACGAAAGAGAACAGCTCAGTTCATAGTTTATTTAATTTCTAAAGTGCCTTTTCTGTGTGGCTAGAGTGTTCTCTTTGACATGTGTTATACTGGAGACGCTTGTTATGACTTGTCACAACATTCAAGGAAGTTGAAGACACATCGCTTGGGGTAGCATTATCACTTGTTGTAATAGTTACAGAACACCGACCTGATATTTGTTGTTCATTGAGATTGAGGTCGGTTTACAGACTACTCCTATACCGACTACAGAACACACACGCACCCCGTACGAAGATATGGCTGTTTATCACCCAAACACCACTTAAAGTTCTGGCAACAAAATTATCACTGTCCGGTAGATTATCGGATCCGGTAAGCAACGATATCACTTAGAAACCATTTTACCCTTTACTAGTTTTTCCCTTATATTTAGTACATACATACAAGTTAGTAGTCGAGCCTAAATGCATAAAATAATTGGTTAATTTAATGTGATTCGCATTATCACCAAACATTACACTTCATTATTATCAAACATTATCTAAACGTGATTACAAAGAGATACAGCAATGTAAATATATACATTTATTCCAACCGCACTGCCAATAATATAGTTGCTGTTTTCTCTAAAACTAAGATAGAGAACTATTTCAATTGTGCGTCTCCGTCTCCTGATTCCAGAAGTGTTATTTTACATTTTAGAATTCAATGACACCATTTTGTAACAAGAATAATCGAGATTATGTTAGAATACTACGGAAGTTGAACATACTAACTAACTAACTAACTCTCATTTACACCTGAGCTTGCAAGACAAACTAAAGTTAGAACTTGCGTGAATCTCAGTGGTCAATTCCTCAAGTTACTTTGACCTTGAAGGTTTGTCGACAAGTTTGGAGTTCGCATACTAGGTGTCCAAGTTACTCGATGTCAACTACTTGATAGTAATTGTCAAATGGCAAACATAATTGTTGCCATAGTCAAAGTAATTGCCACAATGTTGTGAAAATTTTCATTGCAATATCAAGTAGTTATTACGTACGACATTAGTCTTGAACGAATTATACGTAAAAGAGATTCGCGATTTACTTACTCGAGACTAAACACAGCTATAATTTTGTTTGTGTACCAAAATTATTTTAACCAATTATCGGCAGTCGACTTATTTACACTAAAAGAAAACTTTCTAAAATTAAAGTCGTAACGTAGGCATAATGAAAATAATGACTGTATAAGGCTAATACAAGTTATATTTGTGAACGAAAACGTTGCGCAGATGTCAAAATGAAATTGGAATTGGAATAAATAAACATTCGAAAAAGATGTGCACTCAACTAAAAATGAGTAAATATTGACCACGAAATAAAAACTTAAATTTGAATTTAAACCAACCAACAAGAGAAAAAATGTAAGCAGCAAATTTAGAAAAATTATAGCAACAACAGCGGTTACGACGACAACAAAAGCAGCAACAACAACAGAATGGGGAACATATATGTCACCCTGAACTTTATTTGCCTTTAAGATGTCAATGAGACGGGAGATTGCCTACTAAAGGAATACAAACAGTAAACTCAACACCAAAATACAGTGTGTTTTTTTTATGGAAACGTACATTACGACTTTATTACTAAACGCATGCATGGATTCTCCATCAAATAAACAATAACCTTTCTTGCGAAGGTAACAAAACGGTCGAAATTACGTTTCTTATCACAATGTGATTGCGTACGTATACCTGTATGTAATGTAGTATTGTATTCGTTTCCACAATCTCTCACACTCTGCTCAACTAATCGGAAATGTTTGTACCAAATTCAATCTCTCTTGTTAGCATTAGAACATGGATCAATGATTATCAGCTTTCGTGACGAATGTACAAGCTCACTAAAAATCCCTATAGACAGTCAAGTGTAGCTAAAACCTGCCCAATGAACGGAAATGTTAAACACTCTTCGTGCTGGCGAGTGGAGGTCGTGCATTGATTGATCATTGGGCTTGCATTTATGTTTAATGATGTTATGTTATGATGTTATGTGAGATATGTAGTACTAGTAAAGAGTATTTCTGATGGTTTCTACATAGAAGGGCTAACACACGCTATTAAGTCATTTGTAGCTAACTATAGGTCGACCATCTGGTCTACCTCCCTTACAATATCTGCTGTGCTTTGCCACGTTTGAGTGGTGAAGAGTTATCGCGTTCTGTTCCTCCGCGGCTCGGCACGGCACGGCATATCACGGCTCGTTGTTTTCTACCCTCTAAACTCACGTTCCTCCACGGTTCGACACGGCACATCACGACTCGTTGGTTTTCTACTCTCTAAAGTAAACTCACGGTTCTCCACGGCTCGGCACGGCACGGCACATCACGACTTGTTGGTTTTCTACTCTCTAAACTCACGTTCCTCCACTGCTCGGCACGGCACGGCACATCACGACTCGTTGGTTTTCTACTCTCTAAAGTAAACTCACGGTTCTCCACGGCTCGGCACGGCACGGCACATCACGGCTCGTTGGTTTTCTACTCTCTAAACTCACGTTCCTCCACTGCTCGGCACGGCACGGCACATCACGACTCGTTGGTTTTCTACTCTCTAAAGTAAACTCACGGTTCTCCACGGCTCGGCACGGCACGGCACATCACGGCTCGTTGGTTTTCTACTCTCTAAAGTAAACTCACGGTTCTCCACGGCTCGGCACGGCACGGCTCGTAGGTTTTCTGCTCTCTAAACTCACGTTTCTCCACGGAATCGCGAGAAAAAAACTTACTTAATTCAAGCGGCTCAGCACGGCATGGCAAATCACGACTCGTTGGTGAGATGAATGCTGTATTTAACGTCACTTGTGCCTTCATTCTGCAATGTGTGGCTAGATTTATTAGACTGTAGTGGAACATTAATGAATGACGACGAAGACGCGGGAATGGAATTCTAATTTGTAGATACTATAAATGTTTACTGGAAAGTTGTACATGGCAGGTGCTTGATTTTCATTTCCTCCTCAGAATAAATGTGTACGGGTCCATTAACTTCGCTCACCCCACATTGCCACGCACAAACCTAAACTAGTCTAGATTGTTGCACCACTGTTGCACCTGCTTGCACCACCAAATTTGAGTGTATTCACATTTCAAAACCGGGGAACCAAGTTAATGGTGGAACCAATACCACACCCGTAGTTTTTTTTTTTTTTTGAAAATTGATTAGAAGCAACATTCAGTTTCATAAGAACTAAAACTGAAAAACTAAGAACTAAAAAATTAAAAAATTTGAAACCTTTTTAATCCAGTATTTAGTTCTAACGAAATGTTGGTTATTAATTATTATCCTCCTGTTCAATATTAATATTATAAAAACACGTTAATTTTGATAAGTTTTAATAGTAAGACTATACCCGGTTTCTGAAGGACCGTTTCGGCCGTATACAAATTATACTTGAGGATTTTTTTGAAAATTTCAAAGCCGAACGAAAAATGGCCTTCCTACCTCTCACATACTTTGTCGAAACCTGTGGGGATGTGTTATAACCTACCTAGAGACGAGATAGCAATAGCAACACCCTCTCTGTCCTACCCCAACACGTTATTGGCGATGTGCAGCACAACATCAGCTGCCGAGCAGCACAGATGTTGCAATACAACACTCTCTGCATATGAAACACAACTTTTCACATATTGCGATTTTTACAACGGCCTACGGGATGTAAAGCACAGAGATGGAGCGTATTAGGTGAAATATGGGAGCACGAACTCTCTCCCCCCCCCCCCTCCCACTCCTCCACGACCCAAACACAGCTAAGAAACTAAGAAACGAAAACCAAACTAAAAAATGTTTTGCTGAGGAATGTAATACAACACGAACGAACGCATTCTTGGGTAGAGTAGAAGTAACCTCACTGAGATTCGAGTTTAAGTCTTTGCCAGCGCAGTCATCCACCTCTTGAATCTTAGTTCAAACATAATACATCCCTCTTATCTGTCAATATATATTCAGAAATTGTAAAACGATAGAATGAAAAATTTAACATGGGTTCAATATCGTACAACTATGGTAAATCACTGATTGATTTCTGATTGATTTATGTGACGAAATCAGTTGTATGTTCAATGTGTGAATTAAATAATAGATACAAATTAATAACATTGAAATAAATAAATTCCGAAGTTATTCGGTGAGCCATGTAAATGTAAGTATGATAGAGCGACCATTATAGTGAGTGGGAACCTAGTGGTGCCGAAGATTGTAGGTGAAGTATGAGGTAATGAGTTCACACAGTGCTGGCCGCGTATAGTCTTTTAATCCGATCAAATAAAACTGTGTTGCAGTAATATTTTGTTTTTCACATTCTCATTACGAAAATACAGGTAAACTTTATACCGTATAGTCTTTTTCGACCTGTGTTGGTGAATTTAGTCCAGTAACAAAATCCTTGGTGCCGTTCCCACCCATAAGACAGAACCTTAGACTTGGCATAGCGGAGGTGCGTTTTGTCACTTATTTGCCTATACCGGCCACATTCAATAATAATAATACCGAGGATTATTCGAACCCGAATAGCGGTGCATTATCGTCAGAACAGTAACAGAACTGAAAAATACGCATTACGTCTACGGTTTAGAATAATCTGGTATATACAACTGCACTTTGGGTGACATCCAGTATTTTAGTCTTAAAAGTGAATTAAAATGGAAACATATCAATTTGATTAAATAGGGCTTGAAGAGTGTTGAAAAGTGAATTATCAACAAATCATGGCAAAGCTGTTATAAGCATGTTACCGTGTACGCACATTAATATGCTGTCAAACGCCACAGTGGTTCAAACATGCAGCACAGATTAAACCAAACGGTAGCCGGGGCGGGGAATATCTAGGATTTTACGTTCTGTAAGTTATTTTATTTCCGTTACACAATATGTGTTATACAATTCAATTTGTGTAAGGTTGTTTTAAGCTTCTTTTCGTTGTATGTCTAGCATCTCAATAAACGCTGATAGATGATAATGTAAGGATATTTCAAATCACAGACTGTGTTTACTCAAACGCCGTTTACCGGGAAGATGCCAAATATGCATGATTTTCAATAAACGACGACAGAGGAATTTTGAACAGATTCTTGACTTTAAAACGCTCGATTTTTAAAACTTTTAATAAAAATAGATTATTAAATTTACAATCGGTAATCACTTTGCGAGTTTCTAGTTGGAATCAAGAACACAATTATTCAACGTGTGTTACTATTTCTCACCGTGAGTGTGGTTTAAAATACTTAGGCTAAGCAGTTAGCTTAATCCCGCACTTCAGTGAGCTGCGTAGTGCAGCAAGTTGAGAACAGCATTTTGGACACTTTTAACATTGATCTGTGCAACTATTTCATACACGGAATACTTACCTCTCACATCATTAAGTTATGAGCGTTACTGTGTGCCCTGGAGCTGTGTACCTAATATGGTACTCGATAAAAATTTGGGAACACCAATAATGATGATTTGTTAAAAATACACTTTGATAAAAGATTAAAGTTCAACACGGTAGAGATTGTCGAGTAATATAGTATGTCACCATTAATTCCTGGTCTTTTCAACACCTGGCCTGGCATCTTATTAAATCTCAGCACTTTATACTGAACTTTTCAATAAGTGCTTCGATTTTATTTTTCTGAACTTCTTTATTATAGACACCCTTAAAAATGTAGAAGTTTGCATTTGAAAAGTTTTCTGTCGTATATAAGTGCGTCACACAACATACGGAATGAACGATTATAAGTTCGAACGAACAGATCTATACAAATGTGATTTCCACTCAAATCTAGGGAAGAATACTACAAACGTACCATGAAATTCAATACCATTCTAAAAAAATAAGTTTCTTTATTATAATTTTTTACGAATTACTTTTTGCTCATTCCTACATATTTGGGAACCTCTTAAATTCGTATATTAATTCCACTCGGCTCTTATTTGAAACACAAACAAAGAAGTACTTTCAGTGAATTATCTTCAGTAAATATGATTGATTGCTTTATTGCAAGTCTCTATTTCAAGTGAAAAACTGCACAGAAACGGCAAGTAATAATATTTCTGAAACAAGCTGACAACCAATTAAAATATACACAATAATTCATGACTAGAGACGTACTTTTTGAAGTTTCCGTAACTGCAAAATACTCGTAATTTAACAAAATGTTAAACCATACAGGATTACCTTTAGCATTAAGCCTATAAATTAAAAAAAAAAAAAAAAAAAAACACGAATATAAATTAAAAATCAAACAACACTTTTCAGTATTTTTCAGAAAATACGCGAAGATGACCCTAGGTGGCTGTAAGTCGTATTCTGATGAATAATGAATCCATGCTCAAGCCAGGAGCAATGCGGTCCTGGAACGCTATACACCCTATGGATGTGTGTTTGGTTTTGAATCAGTTTCAAGTTATCTACACGAATATTCAATACGTTCACAAAACGAGTTCGAACATAAAATACATCATCCGTAAATCGTTATACGCGCATTGAGACCAGGTGTGCTTTAAAAGCATTTAAAGCATAATAATTGTCAAACACCGGACCACACATACACACACGCACACGCACATCTGTCTAAAACATTCACAACATGAATCACCAAAGTACATTTAACAAAAATACAAAAGATATAATTATAATAGATTGATCGATAGATTTTGTGTTGTTAGTCGATGTCTTCACCGAAAACAAATAATACGAGTTGCTCTTGATACAAAGTCATACATTATGTGGTTTATTTAAAAACCAAAGTATTGTCATCAAACCTATTCGAAATAAAATTGTTTACGTTTTTTACACAAAAGAGAAGAAACCTATAAAAGAACGACCAATCTAAAGAAAATTGTAAGTGAACATCACATTAAACTATACTCTAGCTCATATTTAAACTGAGACCTAGGCGTACTCAGAAAAATAAATGTTAGTATCTGATAATGTACTAAAGAATTACACTCGTTTAAAATCCTAAATAATAAAAAACGAATTAATGAATTCAAAGGTATAAGTCATAGCTGATGTTCTGGTGTGTGTGTGTGTGTGTGTGTGTTTATCACGTCCTTGTTTACTCACTGTAGGGACATGTTTATCTTTGTGGGTGTGATTGGCAAACATGAAGCAACGACCACTTTTTGACAGTCAACAGACAGACGGTGGTGCAAAACGAAACTAGGATTTGCGAAAAATAAATAAATAAGTAAACCAAATGTTTGGTAATTTAAAATGCATCGACGTTTTACTACAAACAATCTACTAAAACGGGACAGACAGGTAAACAATATAAAGAATACTAATTCGTAAACTACAGACCACACAACCACATAACGTATTAGACTATTACACATTTCAATTATAACATAAACCATGCTATATAAAATCCATCCACCCTGGTGATTTACTTTGCATAAGGGAAATGCGATATCCGCAATTTAGATAGAAGCTCACAAAACTGTGCGATAAATCCGGGCCATAGTAGGCCTATGTCGAGAATATTTCATTCCAGTGTTGATGCTTCTGTTATGAATTACACGAACTTTAAATGAACTGCTCTTCTGTAAGGACGACCGACTGACTATAAGTGAAGCACACTATAAAAAAAATTCGATATTCGTAGAAATTCGAAATTCTATCGTTAAACTCTCAATATGGCTTTATGAAGCGTAGCCGTTGAAACTATATATACGTACAGCTCTTTTCCTTGGTGTACGTGCATTTTTAAACTAAATAGAAAAACGTGTAGAAAGTCTATACAATACCCTTGAGGTGTTTCTATCAGGCAGGGGCGTCTTTCCCCGCCCTCGGCACTGAAAACCACCGCACACAAACACTAGTAAATCATACGTGGGCTGCCGTACGCAAAGATAACACATGGCCTCTAATAACTAGACGCAGCCAACAACATGCCTAGGCATGTGTTTGTTCCCCGGAACGAGACAGATTAACAGACAGTATTGATGCATTTAGTTCTAACGATCGTGTATCGTGTACCCGCCTACGTGATGTACGTGCTTAGCATGGGGCATATTAACCTTCATGTATAGTGGTTGGTAAGGGCAATAGATTCGTGAATATGCAAGCAAGGCAGTATAGTTTATACTGTACAGGGTGGTATGGGTAGTATAGGTGTGTAATATACATATACCTATTACAATCCCAACTAATTTATATGTATATAAAGTAAGGATACATTTTTCGGTTAAACCAATCCAAATTTTATTTATAATGATAATTCAACGTTTCAACGACTTTAGCATCGTCTTTTCCATTTTATATGCAAGTGTTTTTTGGTTGTTGTGGTTTTTTATTTATTTGTTTTTTATGTTGGTATGTCTTGAAAAAGACGACGCTAAAGTCGTTGAAACGTTGAATTATCATTATAAATAAAATTTGGATTGGTTTAACCGAAAAATGTATCCTTACTTTACATATTGCAACCAACAAAATCTAAAAAATCATATATATATATATATATATATATATATATATATGTATGTATGTATGTATGTGAAATCCAGAAATTAAAAAACCAACCCCGACTGGGAATCGAACCCAGGTCTCCCACTTGCCGGGTGGGCGCCATGACAAGAGTGTTTTTTGAACAAATATTTATATATATAATATGATTATAAGGGTTTTTCTTAATCCATCGTTCATGGGATGGATAATGTATGGCTGTTTTCAACCGTGTGTATTTGTTCGCTACGAGTGGGAGTAAAAGAAGGGGAACCATTTCTTCTTACTTGGACTACTCTCTACGTGTCCTTCACTGGTTATATTAATAGATAAAAACTTTTTTGTTCAAGAGTCCCGGTGGCGGGAATTGAATTTACAGCCTTCCAAATGCGCTTACGAGTCTATGAGCGGTGACACAAGCAATCATCCGATTACAATACGTAGGCTCTCGTTGGCACTAACACCGTTATGCATATAAATAAACATCGTTTGCGAATTTAAATGTTAAATTATTTTGCATCATTATTATGACGAATAATTATAATTATGTTACGGCCAACTGTAGTGTTGGTAAACGGGTGAATTGATGGCGTTATTGTGACATGGTGTCCGCCAACTACGTACAAATGTGCTTTCGCGTGGGGGGGGGGGGGGGGGTGGGATGGAGGGTGGTGAACGCTATAAATGATAAGCGTCGGTTGAGGGTAGGCGCAAAGCAACAAAATGGAGGCTGGCTGGGTGGCTATTTGGGACACATGCCACCGTGAACAACCGGGGCCACTCAAACTTTGCGATTACTATCTAATGAGTTGACAACTCGTGGGGTTTCGCCTTTACTTCACACCATCAATCAGAGGACAGACGCACAGACACACACACACACACACACACACACACACACACACACGCGTGAGCACACTTAACATGCACATGCTAGCTCGGTGATAGAAACAATTGAGGAGTAGTTCACTAATTATAAGGCATGGAAATAAATTAATGGAGTTGTGTTGTAACATCAGTTGTAATGTTATAATGTTGCGCTACTTTACAACTTGATTGGATGAGAAAAACATAATTGTGTTTGAGATAGTCAAGCAAGGCATTTGCGAAGTCTAATTTACACGTGGGAGTGAGTGAATGAAGTCTTTGCCGGGAGTTGAGAGAAACAGCGCGAGAGAGATTAGTCTGACGCCGCTCTTGTTTCGCGGGTCATGCACGGAGGGTAATCGCAACGAAATGCCAAGTCGTAGGCTGGAATGACAAGTAAGCAGCAGATGGCGCATACATTTGCAAGTTATCCCTCTTTGTGATGGAGCAGAAGTATTAGTCTATATATTTATATAGCATACTTGAGTGAATCTAAATAATGAAGTGGTTAAACCATAAAACATCTTAAGACCTAACCACAATTGTCGGCATCGTGATCGTAATCGTACATTTTCTACGACATTACGACTGTTTTGTGTACAACGCTATACAAACCATGGAAAGTTAACTTGATGACGATTTCCGGATTGCGATTGCGATCCCGATAGCGATAATTATTGTGTGTAGGCATTTAAAGAATTAACCGATGTTTTACATAAGTAAACAGATGTGATGAAATAAAAATGTTTAAAACGTTCAAAGATATTAACATTTCACATATTAATAATTGACACCTCAAACGGGGCTTTAATTAATTAATTCATAATAGATTCATCCTAGTATTGTGTTCTAAAACTGTCACTAAAGACTTCTAGAACCCAGAACCTTCAGCTGTAAGGGAATATGTAAGATACAACGAATACAATGCAAATATCAGTTTAATGGATGTTTGCTCCGTAATTGGTCTCGGCACCTGTATTGCCAGGGAAGGATACGGCGGAACGGAGTTGCGTTGCATGCTGGGAGTTCTGTGTATTATGTAACGCACACACAGCAATGGAAATACATCTAACTCGCGTCCCGTCTACGGGATGACTATTTCCTACGATTTTTTGAGGCGTTGTTGACAAATGTGTTGAGTGTATCGGGCAAGTGCATGCACTACTTATTTTTCTCTATTTGCCTTGGCCGGGACTAAAAACAGCGGAGTTTTTATGGTTTATGTGGTAGTTAGTAACACAGGAACTATTTTCATATCTAACACTTTTGTTATTTTCTATGTAAACTCACATAGCAATTACGAAAATTATGTTCATGTAATGCTCTAGATCAATCCCGAGTACTAGATTGTGTGTCATTTTCAAGGACCTAACTTAAAAATTAGGACAACAAAACTTCTGATGACTAAGTTCCTGCACACGGTGTGGAAATGGCTATCTGGTAAGATCCTGAATAAGCGCTTTAGAAATTGACGAAATCGCTGCATTGCGATCAGATACGAGTGTTGATAAGGTATTTGAGATATTCTTTAGTTAAATGGTCTGATTTAGTCCAAATATTAGAAAATGTAGCGTTGTGTAGGTTCTGATAACAGAGTCTAATCGACGACCCCGTTTCAATGAGTTTTACAGATTCATTCACATACATTCAAAATCCATACTCAAAATGTAATCCTCCACATGGGAAGGGTTGAGACCCTCCTGGTACCGCACTTCGTATGCTACCTTAAAAAACGAAACATAAAACTGGGGCGTAAATTTAAATTAAACAATTTCAAGTTCTTCAATTAAAATTGTTATTTTATTTAGTTAATTACAACTTCGATGCAAATTTTAATCAAAGTATGGTTGTTTCGTATTATTCAAAAATGTTTTTTAAATTTAAAATTTTTTAGTTTGAAGTCGCCTCGCTTTTGTTTTAGGCCTGCAAAGACTCACCTGAGAGATAGTTTTCATTTTATTTATCACTTATTATCAGTTGTAGTCAAGAACATTTCAAAGTGACTTTTGATGTGGTTAATGATACAGTCAGTGGCAACAGAAAGTGAACCACCGTGTTCCTTATATATACTCTCAGCTTAGGGGAATCCGTTCTTACTAAGCATTGATTCATTAGCTAGTGAATGTAGACTCTGTTACATCACGGTTATAAGGTCTCTTAGTCTTAAAATCTATGAACAGTTTCCTGTAAATTAGTTTTATAACTAACTAACTTCGACGTTGAATTAATAAATAATATACTAGATAGAAACACGCTTAACGACTATATAATACGCTATGTGCAAATTGATACAAAGTTACCCCCCTTAAAAAAAAATGTAGAGCGGTTAAACTAGGTTGTGGGTGGGAAATAGAATAGTTCCAATTAATTTTAACAGAGGATATTAGGTTGAGGTTTGGCTTGAATGGTTCATTTTCTATTAACTTGTCATCCATATGGTTACAACGTTTCAATATACTTTCATCTTTCAAGCAATACATTCGTATCTCGTTAACTCTGTAGTAACTCATGGCAGCAAAGTGGATGTGCACCCTTCACTTCTGTAGGCCTACTCACAATTATTCCAGTTTCATATAGTTCTTTATAATACAAGCCATCTACTCTTGAAGGCTGGTACGCTGGCCAATTGTATCTGGTAACGACAACATTGGTATAACTCTTGAAATATTATGTAGTGTTATTCTTGCTTAGTTCTAGCTCAATGGTGTTTTGTTACGACGAATATCTTACCAGGAAAACCCATTACAATGGGATAAAATGCAGATTATGCGCTTACTAAACAGTTGGGAAAATAAAAGAATCCCCTCTAGCCAAATACGGTTTAACTGTCAAGTGGTTTCATCCACTTTTGTAAGTCGTTGAAGTTCTGATAAGAGTCCGGAAACATTGACGCGTTAACTAACGAACGACTCATGAAAGATTCATCGTTTCCTCTAACGGCTTCACAGGTGTTTAGTGGACAATTGACCAGTCGGGTCGGTCCTCTGTCAGCAACATCACTCAGCAACAAACAGCTATTAGGGGCGTAACGGGGGGGGGGGGGGGGGGGGTAGGGTATTCGATCCTCTCCCCCCCCCTCTAAATTGAAAAAAGGACACACGTGTTCAATTTAATGTATTCATAACATTAATAATTGTAGGTTACTGTTATTATGAACCTTTCTAAACTTGCAGCTAATAACTCTAAATTAAACATGTAATTGGGGTTTTTGTCCCGTTTTTTAGTGACCTGTCCCGGTGTTTCTACAACTGTTCACGGGGACACTGGTATGTCACGTTTTTGTACATCGATTTCACGCTGGTTCATAGACTAAGTGTAAAACACTAAACGAACGTATAATAATATTTTAATTTGATCATACAACCAAAATAAATCTTCCTTTGCTTGCTCAGATCGTTATAAATGCTGTCTTGGGGATAAAAATAGCCACGCAAAAATTAACCCCCGGCGGCTGGGGCTCTGCCCTACAACCCTTACTGTCTGCGCAACTATAAGGCACATACTACTAACCGGTCCAGGCTTTTTCACTTTTAAAATATGGACACCTTATAGTGGCCATGCAAAATTCCTGTTATTATTCAGGAGCAAGACGCCTGCCTGCCCCCCCCCCCCTGCTAAAGGTAGAATTGACTAATCCACCCCCCCCCCCCCGAACTAAAATCCTTGCTACGCCCCTGGCGACGGTAATATCGCCACATACGTATTTACTTGTTTGCGTATTTGCTTTGGTAAGGTATCGAAAACTCGAGTGGCTTTTTAAAATTAAAGTTAGTTCGCTCTGAAAGTTACCATACAAATTAACTTGTAAATGTTGGGTTTACGTCGGTTACGGAATGAAAGCCGATAAATAACGAAAAGCAACTATAACATGTATTTAGAAATTACAAATTACTATTCACAATATTATAAACATTTCAATACTCTAGCTAAAATGTACAGGGAAAAATGAACTTTTAAAATTCTCGTGTCTATTTCTTATAACAATTAGATTTGATCACGAAAATTCTTACGCTGATATAATCTTTGTTGAAGGGATGCACAAAACGGACACTTTCTGCGTGAAGTTGAGTTCTTTAATATGTGTTTCTCTAATGAAAGAAACGGTGGCTTAAAGTTGGTTCACGGTAAAATGTTTTCACCAACGTACGTTACACGAAATTACGATATGTGTAACAATGATGTAATGTTTATATTAAAATGATGTAAAAAAAATAAACAAGAAAAACACTAAAAGTAAAAAAACAGTTCTTAAAGTAACAGGGCCGTGCGCACAACGATTCTACATAAAGATGTCAGATATCGCGAAGTGCTACTGCAAAATGCGTATAAGATATTCATGGGAGTGCGATTGAAACATGTCCACTATCTCGACGCGCTACGCAAGGTAAGGAGTAGAATTGCAGCAATGCCAGTGACCAGTTGAGACGGAAAACCAAGACGACGGCTATTTGTCTTCGAGCACCTTCACGCTCAATAGCTACCCGGTCATTGGTGTCTATGGTGGGGTCGAGGCATCGGACAAGAACATAGCTTACATATTCACTTGATGACGTGTCGCAAGAGCATAATCTAGATTTTGATAAGTACAGGCTGATCAGAAAAGTAACTGATAACTCGATCTTAAAAGAGGAAAAATATCTATGATATACTTTATTATTAATTATTAATCATTTCCATTTACTACAAAATAGAATGGGGGTTGGCAGAAAAGAGCACAGCTCCAAACACCAGAGTGACTGCCAACCCATACTAAAATTAAAATATAATAATGAACATATTACAAATTACAAAATATAAAATACAAAACAAAAAACATGAAAACATAATATGAATGAAAATATAATTATAAGATACAACTGTTAAATATGAAGTAAAAAAGAATAAAAAAGAATAAAAAAATGAAAATTTACAAAACAATGTTTAAAAAATGCTCCGTTAAAGAGGCTTTGAAGACATCTAATGAGCGTGCCATCCTGATCTTGAGTGGTAGGGAATTCCACGATTGACAAGCCCTATAATAGAACCCTTTCTGGTAGGCTGCTGTTCTGGCAAAAGGTGGCCTGAACAATAGACCCCTACCAAATTGGGCACTACGATTACAGGCTTGTAGTCTTACATATGGATCCAGGTTTGTCCTACCATTTAACATGCCCCACAAAAATTGCAGCTCTACTTTTTTCCGGAATGTTTCTAGAGATGGAATCTTCAATGATGCACGTCTTGCCGTAGCACTATGAGTGGTAAATTGCGACCTAGCAGCAATAAAGCGTGTAGCTCTACTTTGGACACGCTCCAACTTCATCTTGTTGCTTATAGATGTTGGGTCCCACGCTGGGCAGCCGTAGACGAGATGAGGTCTAACGAGCGCTAGGTAAACAGCCCTTTTGGTGCTAGGCTGAGCATGATGCAGATGTCTAGCAATGAAATATAAATGCCTGGTGGCTTTGGCTCGTACTACTTCACAATGAGTGTTCCATTTTAGATCACTTGTAACAATTACACCTAGTAGTCTGACACGTTTTTTCTCTGGAATAGGCAAGTTATTGATCAAATAACAACAAGGGAATGGATTCTTGGATCTTGCAAATCGGATAGACATACTCTTTTGGGGGTTAATCTTCATGCCATTAACTGTACACCAATTGTCAATATTTTTTAAATCAGATTGTAGAGTTTCTGAATCCTCCTTCGTCATAATCTTTCTGTAAATCGTGCAGTCATCAGCAAATTGGCTCATATCCGAAGAAACACACTGAGGCAAATCCATCATAAATATATTAAACAATAACGGACCAAGAACTGACCCTTGAGAAAGTTGACGATTTTTTAAGAGCAGTGATGCGTATCCCATGAAGGTTACTTTCGTTTATACTCAACTGTGTAAATTTCTTGTTAATGTAAAGCGTATTTTTTGTGAGTCACTTCTACACTCTTAATTAAACTGCACTGGAATATTAATATTATTGACAAAGGTTCCGACGTTGAAAGTTCCCTACACGGTAAACATTGTTTCTATTGTTATGGCATGTCAAAGCAATTCATTATGAACAGGATATCGGAAAATTTGACCCCGGAAATCCATATCAGGCTATTATAATCAGATCTGGTTCGGTTCAATAATGAATTAGGGGTGATATTTTTCATGCTCTTGCTCTGGCAGTGTCCCCCACACTCGGATTAGCAGGATAATGCGTCGAAAAGGCTGACAACTAAACTCAAGCCCGATCGACTGATGAGTGCAGTGCAATGATATAACCGCATTACTCTACTTAGCAAGCAAAACAAAGGTAATACAATAAACCTAGGCCTAGGCCTAGCGGCATTAGTGGTGATACGTACGCCTGGCTTTCAGTATGTCACCACCATACAAGACTAGCCATGTTTACGAACATAAACTATACTAGAATAGCGAAATACTTACGAAATACAAATGCAGATAACCTTACGGATGCTTTCGTCATAAACGCTAGTGGTGTGTGTGGCCAACCAGCGAGTCCCAATTTGAAAATACCGATCGCTGATTGGCCGCAAGTATCTCGTCTATAACGAAAGCATCGGGACGCGTATATCGCTTCAACCAATCACAGCATCAGACAAACTGTACGCAGATAGGTCACCACTCCATAACGCTCTATTCTCTATTGAGAGAATAAAGAACCTCAACCCATGTTAATCAACTGTATACTAGAGTAGAAAAAGTAAAGCTTTTAATAAAAGTGTTCAAGATTTATTTCTTCATTTGTTTTTGAAAATTGTACATAAAAAAAGTACTACACACGTTTTTTCTTTACGGTTATGAATACCACTGCTACGAAACCTGCTCAAATGTCGATTCCAATACACCGAAGAGTGTCATACTCGCTCGGACTGCATTGTACAGGTTTCGTGTGGTTTCAGGAGATGAGGGAAGAACTCGGGAGATCTTTGGTTCGATTCCGTCCACTATACTCCATCATATTATGTTCTACAAACAGCAGTTCGATTTTTTTTTTTTAAATATCCAATACCCTTATATACTTAGTTACGCGAAGAAGGGCACGCCAGATTACGAACAAAGTTGTGTGACTAGTGCAAAATAGTTCGCTAAGGAAAGTTCTAACCGTTTTCTGCAATCCACAAAGCAGCTTCACACTCTTTATATTATTTTCTTGTTGTTAACGGCAAAAGGTAGTCACAAAATTAAAGCACGTGAATTTAACGGTATTTAAAAAAAGAGAAATTTATCAGTAGCATTATATGTAGATTATATAAAAGCATTTTTTCTGTGTCCCTCATGATTGGTTAATCAAAGTATTTCAAACATATAGGGGAAATCAACAATTAATAACAGTATTGCACATTTTATGGGTACGTGAAATGTTAAAAAATAACAAGGTTACCTCTGCATTAGTATTACTTAATCAAATCTTGTAGCAGGTTTTCACAAATGCATGTACAGGGTTTTTGAGAAAATGATGTTACGCACTACTGTGCACAGTGAAACGAAATTGTACTGTATTCACGGTTCTCAAAGTAATAGACATGTTTAATATATTATGTACTTAAGTATGTAAATTAATATATGCATGTACTTATATTAAAGTGCACAAGTACGGAGTACCTTTTAAACAAAGTACGTTCAAAGTGAAACTTTCATAATTCAATATTTTCTATCATTTCATTGGTAGCTAATGCGTCTGTCTAGCAGACATGCAAATTGTTGCAGTCTAGGCTGAATCTTACTCTCGCCCATGGGTAATCTCATTAGATGATTAGTAGACACATTTTGCTATGAAAAAAGCCACTTAGAAACAAATATACCTTTTGTAGTTGTCTACGAAATCAGCTACTGGGCCGACAAAAGCAAAGGATGTTAAACAATGCACATGCTACTATTAACATATTTCGGTTAAGTCTATCATGTTTATAATAATTTTG
This sequence comes from Isoperla grammatica, assembly GCA_945910005.1. Lineage (NCBI taxonomy): Eukaryota > Metazoa > Arthropoda > Insecta > Plecoptera > Perlodidae > Isoperla > Isoperla grammatica. The sequence continues at coordinate 10,605,132 of OX246745.1, forward strand.
GTTTCATGATTTCAATCAAGTATGTACGCAAATTATAATTGGGGTTCAATAATATTCCAAATATACAAATACACGTGTTATTCAGCTTACACCCACCACAAGCCACAAGAATTCCGTATTCAATATTTTCAGTGTCGTCATGATGGTAACTAATTTACCGATGGTATAAAATCTACATCATATCAAAATAATGCTATGTAGTTTGCATTTTAAGCAGATTTAAACAGCTAAATGTTACCAAACTGTTACAACGCGAACTTGCTGCAATGTGACATGAACGGAAATTTAGTTTCATTCCTAAACACTGAACAGTATTATTTGTAAAAGTTTTAGGAACATTTCTGCTTGTTACGTTTGTAAAAGCAAAGAAAATACACTTCTATAATGGAAAAAAAGTTAAATATTGTGACAATTAAGTTGAAAGCATAAAAAAAGTAACATAGTGAGACTGAAAACACAGTCAAATATCATTAGACCACTAGTTACCACCTTTTATCGCCCCCAAAAAATTAGATCGCACTCGATTTTACCGAGTTGTGTTTCTTAATTAAACTCACGAATATAATAATTGACACGTTTACAAAATTCGTTGACTAATCGACATGTTTGTTAGGGTCTCAAATGGCTGCGAGAAAAATACATGAATTAATTAACACAAATTTGTTATTCATATCAATAGTAGCAATAGTAGCAAGAGTAGTCGAGTAAATACTTCGATTTTGACTCGTTTATCTGCTGCGCTGTCCGATAGTCAAGGACAGTTATACCGCCGGTGACTTCAGAACCGTCATAGCAACGAAGCACATACTAAATGATATAAATGTCCCCCAAAAAACATCACTTCTTGTAAGTGAGTGAGTAGACTAAATAAATAGATTTTTTTTATTCATATCCCATTCAATGTTTTCCACAGCACTAAAAATAACAAAGAAACTAGTGAACATTTAAAGAAATCCTTTAAGTTACCTATTTGAAATCAATACATCCGATATGGGAACAATGCAGTATAAACCGCAGTTATCAGTGCGTAAACCACAGCGCATGTTATGAAAAGTGTTAACTATTCACCGTTTAGTCCAGAAGTGCGGGTGAGCTCCAACCTTTGAGAATCAGAACAACGCATTCTATCGGCAGTTGTTGACAATAATAATAAAATGCGAGGCAGATTATTCTTCTGTTTACATGAAAGCTAGATACCTATCAATCTACATGAAAGTGCATTGCATTATTCGAGCTTACTGTTTACGTAAGCAACCTCGGGCTAGGTCAAGGGGTGGATGGGTGACCACTCGCCTCTGAAACACTAGTTACCGTTGGTTAGAGCAGATTGGAGGGTTCGAAAGCTTGTGTAACAGCTTCGTTCTTCTCGTCAACTGCTCGGCAGTCCAGGTTAGTGGAGGAACCTATATGACTGGTCAAAGTTACACCGTCCTTTCGGATGGGACGTAAAGACGATGGTCCCCTTGGTACATTTCGACAGGAGTAGGCTACATGCCGGTACTAGGCTTTCCCTCCTCCCATCCTCATTATCATTCATCAATCATCACTCATCAGGCTAAAGAGGGCATTGTGCCCTACACTGGCCTTAATTACAATAAAATAAAAAATAAATACTGTTTACGTTACAGGCAGCACCTTATAAATAGTACACCCATTTCAGGGTTGGCTGACTGACCAAAATGTGTCTACTCGTTATGTTTATTTACATTCATGAAACTGTTTGGGGGTTTGCGATCAATTAGACCGAAAATCCCAAAGTACAGCGCTGTTTTATGTCTTAGTTTATTTGCAACATCGTGCTCACGTTACAAGCATTGTTTTATCCCTGTATGTGGAATAATGCATTGAAGTTCATAGGGATTTCCATGCACAGGATTTACATCTCTCACGCCATTGAAATATCGATGTTGGGGACGAGGTTTAGTTTATTGTACGACGGATACATTCCCTCATGTATGGTGTTCGTTCAGTAGAGATTACTCATTACTACAAGCGTATTAATTAAAACTTTACTGCATAATTCGTAAACCTGTAGAAATGGGGCAATTAATAGTTGATTTGATGTAATATTGTTTTATTTACAAATTTATGTGAATTTCTCACACAATAATTGGATATCCGGCTAAGTTACAAGTGCAGACCATTGAAAGGTGCCTCTCATGTGTGCAAGAATATGATATTGACAAGGGGGTATTGCAGAAAAGCAATCAGTTGATGGAATATCCGTGAAACATGTTGGATGTAAAGTGTGAAATTCAAGCCGATCCGATATTCGTAGCAAGAGAGTTCTATATCGCTCACCATGATAACAAGATAACGCGGAGATTAGGGCGTCTCCCTCCCCCCCCCCCCCCCCCAAAAAAAAATCTGGACTGTTTTAATGAGTCAATTTTATCGTTCATCCACGTTTCATGAATTGTTGAGATATCCAGTCCGTGTGGAAGCCAGTCTGAAGCACAACGAGAGATACGACCGGACCAAAGAAATGACCGTCCTCGAACAATTAGCGGGAGAGCTCAGCAACAAGTGAAGATGATCCGAGAGAAGATATCATTAGAGAACAAAGAACAGTCTCGACAATAAAAGTAAGCCACAGTTTTACAAATTATATCAGCACGGTTTACCCCTTCACTTCCCCTACCCTCCCCACCCCTCTCGTTGTCAGGACGAGACGCTCATTAAGCCGGCTTGTTAAAACAAGACGGAGTCATTTCGTTGTGGTAGGTGTATTCAATAATTACCTTACGAGTGACCACGAGTTAATTTTCCGCGTTGCAGTTTCTGAAGGACATAACGTTTAAGTATAATTTCTTTAAAAAAAAATATATATATAATTGTTACTATTTTACTCGTGTTTTTGTCGCCACATTTACACTTGGTTGTCACTTCCGTTTTGCGTGTGTCATTGTCTATCCTCATTACTACCACTAGAACTACCATTATCACGATTATTATTTTATTATTGCTATTTCTTTATAATAATAAATATTGATAATACTTACTATATTGAAGGTGAGAGAACCTATTGAAGAGCTTTTCAAGTCTATTAACAGAATGAGTACTTGAGCGCAGTTTTTTCCGCAGTTAAACAAAAAACTTCGCCGAACGGTGAAGTGCATTGTTTCCTCATTGTCAGATGCGCTATCGGGATCGTAATCGGGATCGGGATCGTACATTTTCTCATGTTGTCATTACGACATTACGATTTAGTTGTGTACAGCGTCACAAGTACCACGTAAGTTGACTTCTTCACGATTTCCGGATTGCGATTGCAATTTCGATACCGAAAATTGTGGTTCAGTCCCTCATCATCGACTGACAACAAGACACGGAACTTTGTCGTTCCGTTCATATAGAATAGAATAATTAACAATAATCAATGACACATACGAATAATAATAATTGCAGTATAAATGACGAATAATAATAGGCCTACTACTTTATTGCGTGAAGTAGTTCAGTTTCACCCGTGAAGTAGGAATAATCGTCATTGAATCGACGCCCGTTCAACAACACGGCTAAACAAGGTGGCGCATCGTCTTCTTGCACTGACCTTCGAGGTGGAAATGTATCAGCAAAGATTACAATTTGTAATCTTTGGTATCAGCACATCGGAAGCCACCTAAGAAGAGGCACACTGCCGTATTGCGTGGTTACATTCATTCTAAAATGAATAAGGATATAATTTCTTTGATGTCCAAGAAGTACTTACGAAAATGCAAAAAATGAGATTACCAACGGTAAGATGGTAAATCTGAAAATATCATTACAAGCAAGGCAATCCGAAAACATTTTTATAACTGCATGTATAAAGCATGTATACGTTGTTGTAATGTTTTATTGTTGCCATTTCCACACATCATAAGTTAACCTAATAGAGGCTATACCGTAATATGGCAACACTGACACTTTCTGGTGCTGCTCTCTTGCGGCGACTAAGCAGCACACCTGCTAAAAAAACGTTTATAGGAAGTAACTGCGCGTATTAGTACGTTGAAACAAGTGAAACCAGGTGACAGAAAGTGATTTAATGCTGTATGGTTGTTCGTTGTGGGTATGCCCTGGTAGTGGGTATGCCCTAGAAGTGGGTATGCCCTAGTAGTGGGTATACGGGCGCAGGGGCTTCGATATCATAGGAAGTGGTCCAGAATAATGTATACGATGTTAAGAAGGAAGAATCGTGTCCTTGCCGGAGCCCTATTCATCATTCCTGGGCTTTATTGTCCGCGGGGGGCGGGGGAGGGGAGGGGGGGGAATATTCATCATAGGCCACGAGACAGACGTCTCTATGGAACCTCCATCCCCCCTGTCCCTACCCCCGACAACCATGAACAAGAACGGCGAAAAACGAACAAGACAAATAACAGAGAGAAAATGTTAGAAGATGAGGGAGGGAACACATCACTTGCTTCTTAGAACAGAGCCACCTTCCTTGGGCAGGCGGGGGAAAAAATCACGACCAAGATTATCGAAGAACAGAATTCCCAATTGATTTTGCACCGAGATTCACTATGAGGAGGAGAAAGGCAGATGGATATTAGAAGGAACCTACATAAAACATTCAGTGGGTTAGTGCGCGGTCGCCTTCTCCCACATCCATAATTTATCACAGACGAAAACAAAGAAACAAACTTATTATCGAATATTTCTAACGGAAATAACATGGCTGGGCGGAATACTGGTGAATATTACTGAATAGTGAAGTCTGCATGCGTTGACTTATGAGACGGATATATCTGTGGCTTATAATGCAGAAGATACATGTACCAATGTAATAAATAGTGCAATCATTATTGAAATAATACTAGCAGTATATTATTTATAATAAATTTACAAATATTATTGACGATGAGAGAATAGTACAATGCTCTATTAGCTGGTGGCCTTGGAGGACTGTATTGGATGTCAAGGTCAAACATTTGTTTGGTATATAATAGGTAGAGTACCTTACCGAGAAATAAACAACTGTGTATTATCTATAGAAGTGGTTAAGTATTTTAAATACGAATGCACACTTATTTTAACTTAGTTGCATATTACTGAGAAATAAGCCAGTAGCGCAACGAAGTTAAAATAACTGTGCGTTGGTTTGAGCTTACAAGATGTTAGTCATCTTATGTAAAGTAAACAGAAGATCTTTGCACAAGTAATGTGGGACATCAACACCGTTCATTTAAGGCTTTTAGACTGTCTTTTTAAAGTAAAAGTTGAATTCAGAGTCACAATTTAAATATTGCACCTGCATTTGACAGGTCGTATGACATTATGCTCTCAAAAACTGGAGCAAGCTTGGTATAAAATTTTGATGTTAAAAGCAGCTACAGTGAATTAAAATCCTTGCACCTGACACATTTAAAGAAATTGGTGAAATAAATTACAGTGCGAAATCTTCTCTGCGCGCGACAATTTCAAACGCAGCCGCCATATTTATACTATTGATATACGAGGGGATGCTTCTTATACGATTATCCGTCAGACTATAAACTTACGCCAGTGGTAGTTTGCGCTGTGGTAGGGTACAGGGCCGGTGTAGTGTTACACTTTTACTACAATAGCAGAGTACTCGCACTAGTAATATAATGAAGTACTATTACTCAGCGAGTAATAAAATATATTGAAAAAAGAATAACACAAGGAAATACTAAACGAGAAACGAGTGAATACAAGTATTAGTTTTACTCAAGTAGCACAATGGAAATAATACGCTGCATAGATTATCAATGTCAACGTTACCAGAAGAGTAGTGATATTTTATTTCCCTGATTCAATATCATTAATAGCTAAAGAATTGAGTAACAGTATCATTTCTTACTAACAATATTATTTCTATCTTGAACATTGAGTCGAAAGTATATCCTTTCTTATATTCAATATTATTATCTCGTATTTATGTAGAGAATTTCACTGAGAGAAATATCACGATTGTATGTATCTTTTCTCTGTAAGTTCTTTTATTGCGATATACATTTTCTTCCAGTACTCTTACACCACAATAATATTTATCTATAGTAATAATTTCAAATTTTAGTAGGAATACATGTTATAGGGTGCCCACTAGTTATACCTGATGCGCCCTTTTAAGGTGACTAACTAGGTTATTAGGGTGTTTGGATAGTTTGGGAGTAATGTACGAGGGCTGATAGTAGGACTCAATCCCAGCATTCGCCTTTACGACTGAGGAAAACCACGGAAGAAACCTTCATTCAGAACTGCCGGTGGCCGGAATCGAACCGGTGACCACCCGAATTAGAGTCTCACATCTTACCGCTGAGCAATCTCTATCGGTACTTTAGTAATGGTATAATGTCACACCGGCCCTCTGGGTGACAGAAGTCAGAACACGCAAGCGTTTGTACCGCGCGCGTTCTACCGGCTGCGTGTGGAACTAAACAAAGATCCAACATATAGCCTTGAACATACCATTAAGCGCTAAATATTCCTCCTTATTCCTCACAAGGTGGTACGTGTTGATTTACGTAATGGATGACGAAGGTTTTGAGCCAGTAAGAAATGTTTGTCTAAGGAAAACTGTTTTAATGAAGTTAAGGTATGCGTCTTAAGATAGTATATAGGCAGATTTTGGCAGATATCAGTTCAAGTTTCACTGTCTATGAAACTGAAATTAAAGATCACGTGATAAAAACACGTAATAATAAGTACAATGAACGTTATTTATATAATACTGCACAGCAAACGGATTAATATTTTCTACTGGTGGCCGGAGGCGGAGGACTATGGAAAATGCATAGGCTAAGAACAGGAACACATATAAACCAACTTCCATGTATTTTGTGGTGTTACTATTACTTTTTTTCAGGAGGTAACTTTAAGTGGAGTAACACAAATAGTAAGAAGTTGAACAGTGAATCGCAAACTGTTCATTGTTTTATTTTATTCCACCGGTATTCGTGAATATTGAGTAAAATCGTTCAAATCGTGTCTACTTTTCAAAATCACGGAAATTCACGAAATTTATTTCCATTACCAAAAGTGCCTAAAACGTCCACACCTCTTGTTCGAAAACCTTTTCTAAGAAAGTCGCGTTTATCGTTAATACCATAAACTCCTGCCTCTGATGCGTAGTATGCGGAATTATAGTTTGATAGTTGATACAAGGCGTATTTGCTAATAAGCTGCACATACTTACTGCCTCGAGGTAACAGTGGTAAAAGCGCAACCACAACTAACGGCATCGTGATCGTAATCGTAATCCGGACATCGTGAAAGAGTTAACTTACTTGGTTCTTATGGCGCTGTTCACTACAAAATCGTAACGTCGTAATGGTTTGTATTGGTAAACCATATTCAATTGCGATCCCGATTACAATTACGATGCTGTCAATTGTGGTTGGGCATTAACGAGCAATACGTGACATAAGCTTCAGCCCACCATCTGGCAACGCTGTTCGGAAGATTACAGATAGAGACGGCAAGAATCAATTTATTTCGGAGAATCCTTCTTCTACAAGTGGAAGTTGAGCTGTACTTGTGTCAGTCTTGGCCGAGTTAAGTGAAATGGTCGTCTGCGACTATCGGGGAAAATGTTCAACAGAATTGTACGTTAGCTCAATGCAAGTTTGAAATACGTAACTTATGACTTGGACATTAACTAATGTGTGATATGTTTACTTACATGGTGCGTTTTGTTTTGTTTTTTTGCTTGTTTCTTCTTCCGTTTGTTAAGTTTTTTTTTGTCCGACAAGTTTTTACTGAAAAATGTGAAAAAAGAAAATTATACATCGTGAACTGATCAACTCGTATCTTATAATTTATAAAATTTTTAATCATTGATTTGTTGTACTTAATGTCCCAGAGAAGTTGAAATTCACACTTTTCAAGATAAGGGCAAGTAAACTCTTTGATTTTTAAATTAAGTCATTCAAATTTACAGGATAATAATGATAAAATTAGCATGTAACAAAATTGTCGTATCAGTTTTCCTATAAATTCTATTCGCGTGTAAACTTTATTAAACAAAAATAATAATAAGTAATAATAATAATAATAATAATAAGTATTCGCTTTGTCATCATTTTTCGAAAGATTCTCATTTGTGTTTAAGAAAATCGATGCCAATGTTAGGTTAAATGTAGCTACCAAAAATGTGTGGTTTTTTATTTACTTACTTCCTTAAAAATATATGTATGTACAAATATGTAAAAAAATACGTACTAAGCAAATGTAACGTGCTTAAACAATGGCGAAAAATTTGAAAATAATTATCGTGTGAAATTAAGGTACTAACTAAGCGAGCGAATCCAATCTACTTTTTGGCATTTTCTTTTTGTCTCGCGATAGCGGTTGAACGGAGAGTCAAAATGGGCACAAAGTTGCCCATCAACATCAACAACATCGTTATGTATATTGCCACACATTGTAGTAGAATCTGTTTTCCTCGTAGAAGAAATCAGCTTCTAAACGGGAACAGAAAAGATTCCTGGAGGTTGTGTGTAATAAATACGACGGATGACGGAGCCAAGCGAAAACGTGCTTGGTTTATTCCCTTGGTACCGAGCAACAGAACCAAGCTTAGTAGAAATACCGGCTTTCTATTATTATCTTCTAAATCCTTATAAACCAAACAAATAGCATTTTCTCTATTAGTATTAAACTATGTAGGCATTACTTTTGAAGAAGAACGTGCCGACTTTTGAGGTTGAACTCAATGTATACATACACAACATTAATAATTTCAAACATTCCCTAAACAGAATTGTTAGTAACAACATCATCATTCTATTGATCTGAATACCAAACCACGAAACACCATTAGCGGGTATGTTAAATGTGACAATCATAGAGGTGACAAGGCGTCATCACTGGTGACGATGCTTCTGAAACGTCACCTGAAACGTCGACATGTGGCGAGTTCAACCAGGGCTTAAATCTATGAACTGTCGACGTGACAGTAACTTGATTTGCGTCGCGAGTTGTCATGTTCGCGCGTTCTAGACCGCAGAAGACCATCAACCGAAGTCGTGTCTAATCTTCAGCTAGTATTCTTACTGCTTGCACTTATTAGAAAGTAATCAGATTCTTAATGATGAATTTAAAGTGCCAACAATGAAACATATATTATACAAACATTTCAAATTACTATTCCTCAAACTAAGCCGAAAAACGCCTGCATTATAAAGATAAACTTAAATGGCATAATTCGCTATATTACTCCAATACGTCTTGTGGCAAAGATGTATTATTTAGATTACATATAAAATAATGTTTGCAAGAATGATTTATTGATTTGAAGTGTAAATCATTCACATATTAATATGTGTGTACAGAATGCGACGACTCGAATCAAAAAACGAATGAAAATACACAGTTAAGTAAAACGGCGTTAATTTTAGAGATACAATCAGGTTGAATTTTATATCATCATTTTAGTTAAACTTGGATATTGCCTCAACTCAATAAATGGATTTTGCACCATAGAGTTGATTCAGTGAGCGAGATATTAGGCTCAAGTTATGTTTGGTGGAGGTGCCGGGTAGCGCTGTAACGGTGATAGCTCGCACTAATCTGCACAACCGAAGTCTTACGATGCACGTGACCCTGGCTCATCACGTGTGGAACTGCTAGTGACTCATAATCGATCTCAAAAGTGTATTTGACTGCAATTTGGCAAAGATATATATTTTTATATATTTATTTTATTTTCAGTTTATTTTTATTTCAAGATATTTTCATTTTAATGATAATTTTCAAGTGAGTAACATTTGGATGTCAAAACATTCCAAATTTATGAATACGCCTTTTTTAATTTCATTTTAAAAAGAAGTTCATAAAACTGATGTTTTGTTTTAGATATGCGTTGCCCAAAAATGGCATTGTTCTCTGCGGTTACAATTTTAAATTCTGACATTATTATTGATATTTAATCTGACATTTCAGCACTTTCAAAAAGGAATATTGGTGTAAATATTTACTTGTGTAGAATAAGAACGACTGGTACTGTTTTTATTCTTGGGTATAAATTAGTTCTAAGTGAACAGGCTAGGTATGTATGTCAAACAACTACACCAGTGAAGAAGCACTAGTTCCATATTTACCGTCGTAAGATCGGCGCATAAATAAGTCGCACGTATTGCATTAGTATTTCATGTCTTCGAAAACACTCCGAATTTAAGAATGAATATTTTATCGTCTTCTGGGACTCGCGCCCAATTTCTCGACACTTTCCCACGAGGCCAAGTCAAGTATGACGTCACATCTGCCAGTGATGATACCTTAAACCTTAAACACTGGGGAGGTTTTTTTTGTGCGAAGAGGTCATCGATCGTAGAAATGCCATCACCAGCCTTGTTAACACGTTGTCAAACGTGACGACGCATAAGGAGGCCCCCCCCTTCTACCCCCCCCCCCCTCCCCCCCCCCCCCCGCCACACCCGTCGCTCCCTGACAAAGAGCTTGCCACTCCATTATAACATAATTACGACTTAAAAATTCTGAGTAACGCGCTCTCAAATTGCGTTTCTCACGGGCTTCCCGTGCAATCAAGGTGTCAAAAATCGAAGCCCTCGCAAATATTGAGCTTGTCGTCAATAAAAAGTGATGAGGGGGGGGGGGGGGGGGGGGGGGCGGTGCTTGCGGGTAAAATAAAACGTCGTGCAGCCTAGCAACGTTCTAATATTACAGAAGGTTATGTTGATTGCTTTGTTCTTCATATATTCAAGAAGTGTATTGATACAAGAGAAACCTCAACAGAATTCTATCCACATTGTGACCTTTAAACAATAACAGATCCAGGCGCCGACTCATATTTTACAAGACCAACATAAGTGCAGGGTGTAAAATGCCAATTTCTTAATTTCTCTTTTCGTAACTATACTCCTCTAAACATTGCTTACCTTAAGTAAAGCAGCATTTTTCTAGAAAACAATGATAGAATATATGAGCATACAAGCAAAAACAAGAAAATCTAAGAAAGTTGGTGCGTTATAACAAAATTATAGTTAAAGCGCTTCAACGTTTGCAGCCCAAAGTAATTAAAGTCATATTTCATATTTTATATTTGTAATTTGTTAAATGCGTGCATTGTTTCATATTACGTAGGCCTGTATACACATCTAATGGACCAAGAATGAAGATAAGTTACAAGACTATAATCCATTCTGCAAAATAAAACTATATGAATAGCCGCGAACGTAACCGGCCTAAGGACCTTCATAATGGGCAGTAATCAATTGAGAGGTAATCCTGATTCAAAACAATCGCGTAAACTTTCATCTTTCCTTGCCAATGTACCTCAAACATTACTTTAATTCCAATATAGACTATAACTGAAATAAACATCGTGACTCATGGATCTTTTACTTAACTCGAGTAAAATTAAATGTGATCTAGTATTACTTTAGACGTTTTTACTCTTTTAAACACATTTTATCTATATCCACTTACATTCGTTATTATACTCGAAATGTGATATTAGTATGAATATGTAAACTAAAATAATTGAAACAAGTAAATTACAAGATTAAATTTTATTTAATAAGGAACAATAGGTTATTTATGTAATCTTGCTCTGCAGGCTCACATTTCGATGCAAGGGTAACAGAGCTGCATTTACGTAGAGAAGTAATAGTAATGATAATATTTAATGGAAATAAAAACGTCAATGATTTAGATCTACTTCAGTCTGCTGTCAGATGATAATGAAATGGTCAAGGATTTCGGTCAAGGGTAGAATCGTCAAAATGCAATGATCAAGGATACGACATAGCAAAATAAACCAGCTATATTTGAAAATTTTTAATTTCTCGGGCCGCGAAATGTTTTGTTTCCAAGTTTGTTTCTAATTTATGACGTGATACATAAGTGAGACGCATATTCTTGATATGCAGCGATGTTTTCTTTATATCGCGAAACAAAATGACAAAATATGGGAAATAGCTCATATTATTTGTGTTGTACAATTTACAATTTGTTGCACTTTTGACCGTTTATGCACGATATTTCTTCCATGGTGGCTTCTTCTGTTCGACGTTACTTGGTTGTTGCTTTGTTATTGTTAACGAACACCAGTATTGAACCCTGCCGTGAACTTTTCACACAAAAAGGATCAGAAGTTAGTTTGTAGCACAATTCAGTTTCTAAAACAATGCATCACTTTTCCATGAGACGAAGAATAGCGTAATATCTAAACAGATGGCCAATTTATTCTATGAAATGGAATGGAATACTGGGTTAATGGCTTACCATAAAGAAGGTGGCAACAACGGTTACCCTTAAGGAAATGTTAAGGTGTAAATTTTACGACAGTAGAAATATGGATAAAAACGTGGAAAACTGAATTATTTTCCACTTTCAAATTAGATTTGTCGCCACTTAAGTTGAAAGACTTAAAAAGCTCCGCGTTTATGGACTCGCTCTCCTTACCTTATTTAACCAGGCCTGTTTGAGTACTTTTGTTCGGCTTACCTGGAAATAAAGAAATAGCAAAGGTTAATGTGTGTTGGGCAGTCGAGTGGTGGAGCGGTGGAGGGCCAGTATACAGCTAGTTCGAGATACGTGATAAACGCTCCGGCGATACAGCGAATGTCACGCCGAGAGGCTAACCCTCCACGGACGCCATGTTGGAAAGTGACGTCACTCTCAAACGTCCTTGAGAGTGCGAATAGGTTTCTGCAATCAAGCCGTGCTTCGAGCATGGCGAAGACACAGATAAGGCCATATCACATTAGGTTCCGAACTGACAATTGCAATCGTAGATTCGAGCTTACGATTGGCGGCGCATGCGCAGTAGCTCAGTTCGGCCAGTCTACGGTTGTAATCTTTTTATAGACCGAGCTCTAAAATAAGATTGGGAATCGTAGATCCGAGTCACGTGAACCAATCAGGAAGGAGAACGGTTAAATACGAATTGAGCACTGTCACAACATAACCTCAAGCAACAACTACTTTAATGGAAACAAAGAGCCAATAAGTTTAATTATATATTTGTTTGTGATTAAGGCTTGTCTTATTAGTTATTATTATTGAATTTATTTCCTAGTTTAAACGATTTTAGGATTTACAGCTGGTCAAGTGTGATTGGATAATTGTAGATTGTGATTGCAATTGGCGACTCCAGTCTACGATTCCAATTGTAGTGTGATATGGGCTATAGCATACGCGCAAACCTACTACCGAACAGTTGGCGCAAGTGAGCACACTAACAACCCAGTGGCGTAACTACCACCCGGGCCACCCGGGAAAATTCCGGGGGGCCCTAATATTCCCCCAAGTTATGACCTATCTGTGAATTTATTTCCCTTTAATTTCGTAAACATATGATAGATTTTTGAGTTGCAAATGGACTTCACTTATCAATATTTTACGCCTTTGGGTATTAGGAAGCGGGTATTTTTTTTTTTTGGGGGGGGGGGAGGTAACGTGCTTGGTTATTTATTTAACGTAAATCCTTTTTAGTTGTTAAAAGTGATTTACAAAGAAATTATTCTGCTCTTTCTGCTAGTTTTCCCGATGTATGTATACTGCCCTGATACTTATTTTAACAATACCCGGTACAGTTACCACCGCTGCAAGATCTTTTTCAAAATTAAAAACTACACAAAAAAACTCCCTTAGCAGCACGATGGAGCAAGAACGTTTTCGAGGCTTGAGTTTGTTGTCAGTGGAGCTCGAGGAAGCTCAACTCTTCCGTAAACATCTCCAGGACGTCGTCAAGGTGTTCGCGG